>JASDQU010684056.1:9945-22219 GCA_032191745.1 Picea mariana | reverse complement strand
TTCCTAAAATACTAAAGTTTGGGAAATAAACCATGTTATCCTAAGTTCCTTTGGGGAGAGGAACGAACTCCAAGTGGAGACGAACGAGCTCTTGGAGAGTCGTGTGTCATCCAGGACGCATGCAAATTTATGTGGGAAAATCGGTTGTTGTGGGGGTTCACTCACCATTCTTTCCATCTTTCCTCATGAGTTCATTGGCCACCTTGGCCCCATTCACTCATGCATTGAGCAGGACACAGTCAACCATTTTCCACTATTGTTGAACCCTCTAACATCATGAACCTTTGTAACTTGCACTCACTGTTATTTTGCTACGTCGTACCTTGCCTTACCTGAGTTTTGTTGTTGTATTTTCCCTTTCCTTTTGTCTGAGGAGTTGGACAGAAGAAGCAGGTTGTAAGGCATGTGGTTTTGAAGAGGTGGGTTGTCAAGACCGTGGATTGAAGAAGCAGGTTTTTAGGCCTGCGAGCAACTCTCTCCAGGTGAGAGAGATTGTTGGGGAAGTGATTTCTCTTGGAGGGAGTCCAAAAAAAACTACATATCTCTGAGAATTCCTGATCTGACCTGCTGCTGAAGCCCTAGAAGGGAAGCAGAGTAGCCAATGGACTGTGGAACAATGAAGGTGTATATTCCCGGGGTGGGACATGCATGTGGGGAATGAGAGTCTATGACCGGTGGGAGTAAGTAGGCTCCTTGAAGAGAATCCTTTCTGTTGCATTGTGCATCTTTCTGTAGTCTCAGCCTAGCCTAGCCTAGGATTTAATTTACCGAGGGTGGAGTTTAGTCCCAGCTCGGGGGTGACCTAGTGTTGATAGATTGGAGCAACGTGGTCTAAGGTTGGGAGGTTCGTGGAAGGTTTGCACACTTTTGGTTTACTTCAATGAAAATATAAGTATCATTTATGTGTTAATATCAAATGATGTGTTCAATGCATGTCTGTTATTTATGAAGTGGTGACTTTATCCCTCTTTGTTATCTCCCGATAAGGTGGAAATGAATTATAAGCTTTTACAGGTCTCTAAAGTGACCATCGATGTTAAAAGTGAAGGTTCAACATCGAATCATGATTACTAAAAGTGGTGGACCTTAAGAAGTTGTAGCTATTTATTTTTAATTATACAGTTTATACGCGCCACTCACATGTAGAGAAAATGCTAAAGCAAAGGGCATCTATTTATATTTTTATGGAGAATTATATTTTGTGATATTGACCAAGTTTATAGAAAGAACAAAAAGGTATATTACCTTTTCACAATAGACAATATACCTTCCAAAATGAAACAACCTCATATCACATCACAACTCTACTCTTTAAACTCATAAGTTTAATGACTTTGTGTGTTAGGTACCTAGAGAGGTAGTGGGGGGGCCTAGAGGTCCCATAGTGATAATAGTGGAGACCATTCAGTGTAAGGTGGACTAGGTCCACTATATTATTAAATAAGACTCATCATGGTAGTTAGATATAATAAATGGGTAGTTAGATATAGTAAATGTAAGAGGACTTCTTAGAAGGTTCTACTTTTAGAAGATTCCTCCTCTAGAATGTTCTTAGGTGATGGTAGCGCTATATAAATGGGTTCAAGCAATGTAATGGGACATGAATAAGAAGTGTATTTGGAGTTGAAGCTCATGAGGAGGTTCCTCCCTCGAAGAGGCAAGTGAACAAGAGAGGATCCCTTCCATAATAGGATCCATTGTATGGTGTTTACCTACCTCAAGGGTTTTGATATAATAAAGTGGTGGTTTTCTATATTGTTCTTTGAATCTTTGTGGAGTTTTTCTATGCAAGTATTTGTTTCTTAACAATTGGTATTAGAGCACTTTCCTTGTCCAAAGAAAGGAATAATTTTTTCTCTTTTTGCAGAATTGTTCTAGGGAAGAAAAAGAGGGAAACACACTTTAGGTTCAGATATGAAGCTTTATGAGCTAAATTTGGAAACAAAAATTGGGTATTTGAATTCCTCTCAGAAAAATACCCAATTTCAAAAAAAATTCAGCCGAAATGGAGTCCGAGAAGTAAAGTTATGAACATTTTAAATTCAACAATTTTTCAGGGTTTTTCCGGAAAAAGCCGCGATTTTCTGTAGTAATTTTTTTTGGGTTTTTTCGTGATGACGATGAGACTGCAGAGTTCATAACTTGTCATAGGATGCTCATATTGCTACCATATTAGTGTCATTGGATAAACCATTTTAAGAGTTTTATTTTGGTATATTATATGTGGTGTTTCCAATGGATATGCACTCTCAACTTAGGGAAATTATACACATGATTGAAGTAGTCAAAGTTGATATGCATGACCATCTACAAGGCATCAAAGATAGTCATCACAATAGTCAACATTCATTGGATCTCCTTCAAGAGATATACTAGGGGAATCGACAATGATGACAGTATCGTACTTGCGTGACACGAGGTCGAATCCTACCGGCTACCTTATAACCTATAGGGAGAATCACACAACCCACAAGCATGCCTCCGGATAAATAAAGGTTTAAAATTGTGACCTGCGCAACAACACAAACGCCTTAACAATACGTTCGCTGGCCACTAGACCAAACCCTTGTGGGCTTCAAGATACATCATGAATGAATATCATCGAGAAGTGTATGCTTGGTATGATTTGGAGGATGATTGTGATGATTGGTATAGGGATAGTTGTCATTTCTGGGATGACAACCACTTCCATATTTTATTTGATGACTCTACTTCACCTTCGGTAAAGAACATCAATGTGGCACATCAAGAGCTATTTATGATTACCAGTGTCCAACCTGCATATTCTACAACGATATTGTTCCGTCCAGATTCAGTTTTGACCCTTTCCTACTATGTGGATGTATATTCTTATTTGGATCCACATGATAGGTGTTAGTATGGGGAGCATCATTTTCCATTGGTTATTGGGTGTCAATATCTTTCGTGTGGAGTTCACATGAGCAATTGGACATGGGGCCCTGGTTCACAATGGAAGTTGGACTACTTCAACATGGTAGCTTCCATTTCTCAATGGCAGCCTGGTTCTCTAGTCTACTTCAACACTATGGTCCATGCTTATCCATGGGACCCTGGTATATGGTTGTACATGAAGCATTGAGGACACCGCTTTCATGAAGTGGGGGGGCCCAGAGGTCCCATAGTGATAATAGTGGAGGCCATTCAATGTAAGGTGGACTAGGTCCACTATATTATTAAATAAGGCCCACTATGGTAGTTATATATAATAAATGGGTAGTTAAATATAATAAATGTAAGAAGGCTTCTTAGAAGGTTCTACTTCTAGAAGATTCCTCCTCTAGAATGTTCTTAGGTGATGGTAGTACTATATAAAGGGGTTCAAGCAATGTAATGAGACATAAAGAGAAATATTGTATTGTGATTTCTAGATCAATAGGAGGATTCACCCTCGAAGAGGCGAGTGAATAGGAGAAGATCCCTTCCATAATATGATCCATTGTATGGTGTTTCCCTATCTCAAGGGTTTGATAATAATAAATGAGGTTTTCTATGTTGTTTCATATATCTTGTGTGGTGATTGTATTCAGAGGTCTTGGCACAATTGTAGTATTTTGTATTCATATATTTGGAAAGAACCTCATAAGAATTCCTCTTACATTTATTATATCTAACTACTCATTTATTATATCTAACTACCATAGTAAGCCTTATTTAATAATATAGCAGACCCATTCCAACTTACATTGAATGGCCTCCACTATTATCACTATGGGCCCTCTGCGCCTCCCCCCCCCACCCAATACTGATATCTGACACTGCCTGCATCTTTCTAACATTAGACTTAACACTTCCACATGGTCTCTTAACAGACTATATACAGTCCAATCATCCACATACACTTCTAAAAACTGAAGTATGAACTCCTTAAAAACAACTATTACTACCCTTGAAAATATGGCCGATGCATTCTTCATCCCAAAAGGCATGATTGTGTACTGGTATGATCCCCATTCTGTAGAAAAATTAGTTTTATACATGTCTTCTAGAGCTATCTTGATCTGATGGTAACCTGAAAATCCATCTGTAAATGGGTATGCTTGCTGGCCTCCCACATTCTCTAATACCTCATTTTTGAAAGGGGTGGGAAAAGGGTCATGTAAGTAATCATCATTCAATTTTCTCAAATCTACACATATCCTTATCCCCCCTTGTTTTTTTTCTTTCACTACCGTAGTACTTATCCATTCCGATTCCTCTACTGGTTCTATTATACTGGCATCTAACATCCTTTACTTTCTGCTTGTATACTAGATTCAGTCTGTAAGGTCTGTGTCTGACAAGTCTTGCCTCAGGTTTTAGAGGTATATTCATATCTCCTAGTTCTACTGCTTTGCCTTTCATCTCTATAAAGGTTGTTGGGAACAGTTCACTATATTCACGCAGTAACTCTATTATTCTTTCCACCATTTGTTCATCCCAATAGTCTCCAATACTTTCAATTTTAGGATTATGATTTGTCCCAATGTTGAATTTCTTCCTCTTGATTGGAATAGAAAATACTTATGACTCCAGGGATGGACATTCCACCTCTACTTCACCTTCAACTTCTGTAATATGAATGTTGTGTGGGTCATCTTCCTCTGGTTCTTCTTCCTGCACATGATAGCATGACATTAGTTCTTTCACTGTCTATCTATTGTGCTGTTGGTATTCTGTCATGAGTTCAAACTTTGTTTAATCAATAAATATCATGCCTCTTATCTGCTTCAGTGCTGAATCCATGTTGGGGTTCTCATGTGGGTGAAATCATGAAGACGGGTTACACTTTTTCTTGTTTTATGAGAAAAAAAACTGTATTTTCACAAGTTCTTCAACTTCTAGCATACAAAAGTATTTTTTATTTATTTAGAATTTCACTTTACAGTAAAAACAAAACTTGTGAAGAATTTTGTTATCTTTCCAATGGCTATTTTTCAATTTTTTTTAATCACGATTTGATATGTCAATTTGACAATTTTTTAACAGTATGTTCCTTAAACATGAAAGGAATGATAATGAGTTACTTTTTTCTACAACAATGTATCTATTATTAAACTTATGTTTTTAAGAAACAAAATATACTGCAACAATCTATAGAGACTCTATTTTATTATGACTCTAATTTTGAATCTAACGGATGAATATTATAATTTCTAGAATTTTTTGAAGTTGACTAAGCTGAAAACGTTGTAGATTTTAAACACATGTTTTTCTACACCTTGTATATATCTTAATTTTTACTTAAAACTAAAATCTAAATATACCCTTTTGAAAAGAACAGTTTAAGGATTATGAATATATTTTTTTCCATTTTTTTCATTGTATATTTTTAGAGATACCGATATTTCATTTCACCGAATCGTAATGTCTGCTGAAAATATTCTGTAGTGTTTTTTTTTTTTTTTAAATTAAATAAAATTAGATAAAAATAAAGAAAATGAAAACAAATTATAAGAATTGAAAGTAGATTCAATTTTGGAAATGCTGGTGTCATTTTCGAAACCAAATTCTCAGTATTTGCAGGAGTCCACAACCTCTGAAGTTCAGGTAAGCTTGGGGAAATTCTCTAGTTTTTGTTTTTTGTCCCAATTTCCTGTTTTTGGCCAAAATAATCTTTCGACTGAAATAATCTTTCGGCCGAAAAACTAATATTTCGGCCGAAAGACTAAAATCTAATGGAAGCTGTCAAAACTGATCGGTTTCCAAGGTTTTCGGCCGAAAAAACCTTCATTCGGCCGAAAGGCTGTTGAATGAATTCCGTCGGTCGGAAAAAATGAAACGACACATCGTATCGTTTCATTTTTCACCAAATTGTATAAATAGGCTTTCGGATGAACACATATAACACAATTCATCGGATGGACAGACATATGTAATCTTGGGGATAGGGATTTCAAAGCATTTCTATTACTGATTGCAGTTGTATTTTTTTCTTTCTTTATTTCTTCCCTCTGATCCATAAGCTTAATCAGAGGATCGATATTGATACATGATGGTTTTCTAGAGCACTTAAAAAAAGTTTCAAATCATCTTTTTGGTTTTTGTTGAATAAGGTAATTGATGTTTGTTCAATTTTTTATTGGAATAACAATATATATGTTGAAAGATAAATGTTGAGCATTTTTTCAAGGTGAAGTATTTGTTGAACATATCGTTTACAAATAACTATAAAATTCATGGGAAACAAAAGTTTGTGCAAGAGAAAATATGATCGCACTCGAGATGATACTCGCCAAATCGAACAAAGGAAAGAGATTTATCAGAGAAAGAAACAAGAACGTGCAAATATTGAAGAAAGAAACAATGATAATGTCAATAGAAAATTTCAACAAGAAGAAGTTCAACCAAGTATGCATGCACATATGATGATTGAGAACACGACACACATTGGGACTGTATTCAAAAAGTACAGAATTCAAATTTAAAATATTGTAAATAATATAATTGATTGTAATTACAATTTGATGTTTTTCAAAAAACATAAATAGATTTGTCTTATAATGTCGAAGAAGACTTTGAAACCAGAATTGAAGCAGAGGACGAATCACCTATAGGTATGTATATAAATTTAGATTAATTCAATATGAACACTCAAGTATATATAATTTAGTGATTTTTTGTTGGGTTATGTTTTTTAATATAAACTTTAAATTGAAATATGCAGGAGAATCTATCAACATTGATGATGAAATATTAGAAAATGTTGATACTGGCAAATTTGGGAAGAAAAAAGCTAAGCATTATATAAGATATCGAACTAAGAATATGTATAATACTTTTTTCAAAGATGAATCAGTAACAGTACAGGCTCAACTTTTACTTTGTCTAATGAAGTCAAGAAAGTTAAAAGAAGCTACATCATTATTGGGTATTCAAAAGTTGACAAAGGATACAAAGGTGAAACAAAATGTATTTAACAATATAACTAGTGTATTAAAATCTTTTGGAAAATCTCGAAAAGAAGATGTCCGTGTTGCACGCAGAACGTTACAAACAACAATTATTTCACGGAGCAATATAAAAGATCGTTTGACACAACACATAGAAAAAATGATGGAACATCAAGAAAAACATTTCACAAACATAGAAAATTTCAATTGCAAATAGATGTAAATGATGAATTGGCTTGTTGGACAGTGATTTCTAGACAACCCTAGAAAGATAGACTTGCAGAAAATGTTAAAGAATTGGCCCGTAATTGTTGGTTGGAAGAATCTCGTGTTTCACCACATTCAAGGGATGTGTTGCGACGAAGAATAACATGAAAACAATATGAAGAACATCCAAAACATATATTTCCAATGACACAAATAGAGTTGTTCAATAAGTTCAAAGAAGAGCACAAAGAAGTTAAAATTTCCATCAATACATTTGTGCAACAAAAACCATGGTTTGTTAGACCCATCACTGTCCGTGACACTTTTTTTTTTCGTTATCATGTGGAATTTGAGTTTTATTACGACACTTTTTTGGATTTTGGTAAAAATTTATGGCCAGGTGTTGTCCCTTGACCAAGTTTGAGGAAACACTTGGTCATATTTGACCATTTTTGGAACTTCGACAGCTTGTCAAAGATGGAGTGCAACGCAAAGCAAAGATCATGGAAACTAGACCCATTTCTTGGGTCCCTTTTGGATTTTTGGGGATAATGTAATGGGTATGGGATGTCGGCCCATGTGTTTACACATGTTCAAGCCTATTTTGTAAAGTATAAAAAAGTAGCTAGGAAATGTAAGAGAGGATGATAAGCTAAGTGCTTATAAAGGCTTTGTGTATACTGTGTGACCGACTTGTAGAGCTGAGTGGAAGTGTTGTAAGTGCTGAGTGCACATATTGTAAGAAGGCTCTGTGCAAGATCTACTCAGGGAAGGAGGATCTCGCGAGGTGCGCACAGATCTGCTGTCCTATGCGGAGTACAAGTTTGAGCTCTGTGCTGTAATCAGATTGACCAAAGCTAATAAAGAAGAAGAAGACTTTGTGGACGTAGCCCCAGGGTGGGGGTGAACCATGATAAACCTGTGTGTTGTGCTCAGTGCCTCGACCTAATGTGTTTGTCTCTTTCCATGTGTTGTGCTTTGATATGATTATGCTATGTTCCTTGCTATGATATACTTAGATAGATCTACTTTTCTTTGTGCTTCTTAGATGTATGGATGTAGATCTAACATATATGAAAGTGCTGAGTGCTAGACCTATTTTTCTGTTGCTAAGTGCTAACTTAACCTAGATCTAAGTGAATGTTGCGGTGCTCTGCACCATCTGCAGAGTGCCATGAGGGTTAAATACTGATGAATGATCTATGCTAAAGTGTTTTCTAAGTGCTATAATCATAGATCTGTGTCCCAACTAAGGTTCCAGACACCTGAGTCTTGCAACCACCCCTGCCTCTACCTCGGGTGAGACTTCATCTGCTTCCCAGGTGTTGCTGAAAGGGCTGGTAGTTAGGGTTTTGTTGGTGCGTTGTTGAAGTGTTGAACCCTGGGTCTACCCCTGTGCCAACAAATGGTTCCGTTTCCAGGACATGAAACTGTGATTGTTGGGAACTGAGGAAGAAGAAGATTTGTGCAGAAAGTTCGTCCTGAAATTGTAAAATCTCTGTGCATGGACCTATGTCCTAGTGCGCACTGATCCACTTGATACGAAAATCTCTATGCTGAAGAAGGAAGGACAGATCTAAAGAAAAGAAGTCATATCTGAACGCTTTGTGCTCTAAGAAAGGTTAAAGTGGAAGTTTCTAAGTCAGATCTATAGAAAGAGGTAAGATCTGTAAGCTTTGTTCTCTGATAAAGGTAAGAATAGTTAAAAGTTCTTAGATCTGGAAGCTTTGTAATATATAGAAGTAAAAGAAGTGAAATTTTTTGTTTCTAAAGTATGGATTTAGGTATGCTTGATAGATTTTGTCCTAGCTTGAAAACTAGGGCATTGTTAGATGAAAGAACGTTTGATATGAATAGATTTGATAAGAATAATGAAAGATATGTTATACCTATGCATAGAAAGAATTTTTGGACTAACCAATGGATGCAGGATCCTAGAAAGGAATTTTTGCAGGCTAGCCATCATGATCCTAGCGCGTAGTACAAGAAAAGTTGGGGATCATGGAAGAGAAAGAGAGGATTAACTCTTTGTTACAGTTGCAGAATACCAGGACATCTTGCTAAGGAATGCCCTGGGAGAAACCCTAGGTGCCTATGTTGTAAGGCTATGGACCATGAAGTACTGGATTGACCTAGAATGATTACTAGACTTGAAAAGATGAATATGGAGTAAGGTCAAGAGACTAAGATAATAGAAGAACCCCAGAAAGAATCAGAGATTATGTTACTGAAAATGAAAGAAACCCTGGATGAACTTAAAGATGTCAGTTTGTCAGATATCTTCAAAGAAAAGGAGAAAATCGAAGTAAGAATAGGAGACTTCGACATCGACTATGCTCTAGATGAGGGAACATGTCATAGACGTGCCCATTACCTATCAACCCGCAGGTCGGGCGATCCACATGCTCACAGGTTCTTTCTCTTCCACACGGCCCGAAGAACACTAACTGATCCTTTTTATTTCCCTGTCGAGAAATCTGCACCCACAACAATCCTCGTGGGGTCCCCTTTTTACAATCGGGGGATCGGAATTCGTGACTTCACGAATCAAATGGTCGGGTGTAGGTCTCTCGAATTCCCGAAACCCGATGACAGTCAACGCTGATTCTTCCCTTTCGGCTTTTCGAGATTTTCTCTATCGCGATTTCGGTGATCGCAATGTCAAGTGACTCGCCTCTTCGAACCTCGAATGCCGATTCACCGACGTGACGTCAGCTAGGCCCACAGCGGAACTTTTCTCCTTGTTCTTAGGATTCACGAAACGTCGAACCCCGATATGCCGATGGAACTCCTATCGGGTTTTATCTTGAAGGCCTCGATTTCTGCCATGCGTTCCTCTATAATGGACGGTCCCAATTAACTCTCGAGATTTTGCTGTGGAGATTTCCGATCTCCTATCCTCGAGACTCCCGATATCCCGATCTATGAAGTCTCGATATCCTAATTTCTTCGAGACTCACCTTTGCGAGCCCCGTACCAGATCTCCAAAATGGATGATCATGGGACACGCGTCCTTCCACAAACGAATGGCTTCGAGTCAAATCTCGACGTTTCGGGGTTTCGCTATCAATTACCTTGACTTCTCGACCTAGAGAACTCCGATATCCCGAGTCCCGATATCCCTATGTCACTCTTCTCGTCGAGACTTTCATTTTACATATGAGGATTTAACCCCCATGTAGCTCTCGACAAATCTGATGGCTATCGGGTCTCTGGATCAAGATCTAATGGTCTAGATCCGTTCTTCCTGTATGCCCCTCCTCCTGCTCCCTGGACGTGGAAACCAACAGTCCAGATCTCTTTCTCCAGTCGATCTGACGGCTTTTGTTGCTTCCTCCTAAGCTTGCGCACTTTCTCCCGGAACTTGGAAGAATTTCTAGTTCTCAAAGGCCTCGACCTTTGTTATGTTTCCTCTATGAGCTCCACAATCTGAGTCCTTGCCTGTGCTCTTCAATGATGTTGTTCCTCCTGAGCCCTTTTCTCGAATCCTCAAAAGGATTCTGACATTTCCACTCCTACAGAGTCTTTGCACACCAAAGGTTGTTGTCCGTCCTAAGATTTCCTATAGCTTTGACCTCCAAGGAAACTCAGTTCTCTTTCCTTTCTCCCTCATATGGATATTTTGACACTCTCCTGGCTTTCCTCTACTCAAGCAACCCCCTGCTGAGTTTTCCAAGGTGTTCAACAACCTTGTGAAGATCCCTCAATAGATTCTTCGCCAATCCCAGAACTTCAAAGAGTCTTTTTCTCCTGTGCCTTTCTGCACACCTAATCAATACCTATCTGGCAGAGTGGTTTCTCCCAGAACTTCTAACAAATTTTTCCTCTCTCGGGAACTTTATGCGCCTGCTCAATACCTTGACTTGCAGAACTCTCATAATCCTTAGTGATTCTAGGTTTTCTTGAACTCACCACAAAGTTCTCCTCTGTGCACTCCTTATCCTGGCTCAATGCCCTCCTGGCAGAGCTTCAAAGAACTCCTCAAAGATTCTATCTGCAACTGTGGTTTCCTCCACAGCCTTGCCTCCAAGGTGTTTAGCAACCTTGAGGTCTTCCTTCCGAGATGTTGACTTCAGTTCTTGTGCCGCAACATGTCTTTGTCTGAACCCGCAGTATTCAGAAGTGCTTCAGTGCACTGGTATTCAGAGACCGCAGTACTCTGTCACACCCTCCTGGCATGAAACCTCAAAGACCTTCACTTGAACTCAGATGCACTCCTGCAAATGAAAACCTACAACATACATTCATATCATATGAAGAACACTCACAAACATTCATTTAACACATAGTCATGCGGGAAAAACTACTATTTGTATTAAATATGGCAAACACATGTATTTACAAGGTGTTCCTAAGCACGACCTGTAACAAGGTCTCGACTCCTTCTCTTCTGCTCTCTACTCGTAGATTCTAACTCTATGCTCTTCCACACATATTCTACCCTAAAATGAGATACTAAAATCCCTTTTTACCTGACGGGCTCTTCGAGCTCTTCCCTCCAATCTACCTACCCTATTCAATTACATTGAATGGGCTGTCTAGTCCGCAATCTGGATCTAGATCTCAGCCTTACAAACATTTAAAGGCATTCTTATCTACACCCTGCGCAAAGGCACGGCTTCACAGCTCAACAACTTAAACATTTAATTACATTCAATTCAAATTTTAAATGAGGACTGCGCCTCTCTTAAGCTTTGAATGCGTGCGCTTGACGTGGCTGGTTGGATGGTTGGCTGACGTGGAGAGATGCTCCTGCATCATACTCCTCAGCTACAAAATTCATGAGCTCCTACTCATGAGCTTCCCATCTCAGCTGTGGAAATCCTCCCGGATCCCAAATCATCCTCTGGAGTTGTTCATCCGCTCCATTTCCCAGCTGCTGTTGCTGCTACTTCTGCTGCGTTGTTGCTTCCTTCCCTCTGCTCAGCCTCTCCTTGCTGGCAGTTTCTGCTGACCGGATCATCATCTCTCTGACCTCCTTGATCATTTCATCCAACTGCTCCAATGGCTGGCCCTGTTCATGCAGTCTCCTCAGCTGCAAAAATCTTCGGCACATGGGTAGATCACTGTGATCTCCCATGCCTTCTTCATCAGCTTCCAACTTCACCTGTTGGATGTGCATGCTCTGCACCTTCACCCTTCTCTCCAGGGCTTCAAATTTCTCACAGAGATTAGCC
>JASDQU010684055.1:36344-49096 GCA_032191745.1 Picea mariana | reverse complement strand
AAATTTGTTGAAACTGTTGACACAAATTTCAAGGCAATCGTACAACCATTTGGAGGCATAGAGATCGAGGAGCATACCTGTAATTTATTACAAAAAATTTTGGAAATAGTTTTGAGGAGTTTGGCCCATTTTCCTGTGTGAAGACTTGGCATAGTTATCAAGATAAGTTTATCGTTTAAATTTCTGAAGATAAAGATGTTGTAACATAATTTCTCTGAAGCTCCTAAATAATAAAAACTCCCTCTCACTGGTTTTCCCCTTGTGGGTTTTTCCAGGGTCGCTGTTAGACCGAAAATCACTGTCTTAATATTTTTTGAGTTTATGTGTTGTTGATATTTTATTTCTGTGTTATAAACGATGTTCAGAATCTTTATGTTTCAGTTTTGAAAATCATTTTCTGCTGTGTTTAATTGCCTATTAAAATTCTAGGTTTGGGCATTAAACATTGGCTGAAAAATCAACGAGACTGAAACTAGGTTGGGGTCTGAAATTTTACATGGTATTAAAGCTGAGTGGAAAGAAGCAGAGATATTTCAGCAAGTTAGAAAGTTGGGACAACAGTCACTTCACAGGGCAATTTTTTGAATTTTTCATTTTCGACAGAAAGGGGTCAATGGCTACAGGTTTGAGAGTTAAGGACGAACTTGATGGGGCAACAAATTTTGGTGCTTGGAAGGAGAGGATGATCTTGTTTTTGCAAGAAAATGAGTTGTGGAACATTGTGGAAAATACCGCAACTCATCATGTGGTGGTACCCACTGATGCTACTCTTCTTGCAGCTTACACTAAGAAGAGTACAAGGCTAAGAGGATTATTCTTGATGCCATGAAGGACCATTTGATTCCTCACTTGACAGGGAAGACAAATGCCTATGAGATGTGGGAGTCTTTGACCAAATTGTACCAGAGTACTACTGAAAATCGAAAGATGGTTTTGAGGGAAAAACTAAAGAGCATAAAAATGACCAAGGCTGAAAATGTGGTCACTTACCTTACTAGATTGACATAGGTGAGAGATGAGCTTGGAGCTGTGGGAGAAGCTATAGTTGAGAGTGAACTTGTGAGAACAACATTGAATGGAGTTTCCAAACAGTGGGTTGTTTTTGTGGATGGCATTGTTGCTAGGGAGAAGCTTCCAAACTTTGAACGTCTTTGGGATGACTTTGTTCAGGAGGAGACTCGGAGGTTATGTACATGGCAGTTCATCTACAAGTTATGAGGAGGAGAATGCGGCTCTTGCTGCCAACAACAAGAAGAAGTTCAAAAAGGGTCCAAAGGGAGGAAACAAGCCCAAGGGTGAAGGGAAGAAAGACATGAGCAAAGTCAAGTGCTTTGCATGCCACAAGTTTGGGCACTATGCAGGTCAGTGTCCTAACAAGAAGAAGAAACAAACAACAGCTTCAACAACGATGGAAGAGTTTTCCACCAAGTTTGACAAGGAATTTTCCTTGGTTGTGTGTTTATCCACGAGGACCACTCATTCAGATATGTGGTATATTGACAGTGGTGCCTCTCGCCATATGACATGGGTTCGTGAGTACTTGACAGACCTTACACAGATTGGAGATGTTGAGGTGGTGCTTGGAGATGACCGGGTGGTCAAGGCAGTTGGTTGTGGGACTGTATCATTTCAGAGGGAGTCTTTGCCTCCCATGTCTTTAACAGAGGTTCTATATGTTCCGAGCTTGAATACGAACTTAGTGTTAGTTTCTGCTATTGAAGAGAGGGGCTTTGAGGTCTTGTTCTGTGATGGGTAGGTGTTATTTTTCCCAAAGGGGTATAGTATCACTTCGACCAAAGTGATTGGGACTAGACATGTGAAGTTGTACAAGCTTATGTTCCAGCCAGCGAGAGCATTGATTCATACTATGAGCAACAATGACCTATGTGAGCTATGGCACATTTGCACCATGGGGCTTTGTGGGTACTGAGGGAGATGGTGACTGGAGTTCTAGATTTTAGTTCAGAGCACCATGAGTTGTGCAAGGGGTGTGCTTTGAGAAAGTACACCAAGACTGCTTTTCCAAGCAGTGACAATAGAGCAACAATGATTCTTGATCTTATTCATTCAGATGTATGTGGCTCGATGTCTTCGGCATTGTTGACTGATTTTCTATAATATGTTGTATTCATTGATGACTTCTCACAGAAGTCTTGGATTTTCTTCATGAAGACCAAAGGACAAGTCCTCAGTCAATTCCAAGAGTTCAAAGCTCTTGTGGAGAATCATACAAGGAAGAAAATCAGAGTTTTGAGGATAAACAATGGGGGAGAGTATACCTCCCAAGGAGTTCATGGACTTCTGTGCAGGACAAGGCATTAAGAGAGAGTTGACTGTTCCTTACAACCCACAACAGAATGGGGTTGCTGAGAGGAAGAACAGGGCCATTGTTGGGGCTGTGAGAGCCGTGTTACATGATCAGGGGTTGCCACTATTTCTATGGGCTGAGGTATGCTACACTGCAGTTTATCTGCAAAACAAGAGTCCTCATAAGGTTGTGGGGAGCATGACTCCTGAGGAGGCTTTTTTTGGGAAGAAGCCTGAGGTGGGGCACTTTCGGATTTTTGGGTGCATCACTTATTCACATGTCCNAGAGATCTTTGTTGGGTACAGTGAGACTTCAAAGACTTTTCGTATATACCTTCCTTCCTTGAGGAAGACTGACTTGAGGAGGGATGTCAGATTTGAGGAGGACGAAGCCTTTAGGAAGTCTAGGGGGGAAGAGAGGGGTTCGCCGTCTTCACCTCAGATTTAGGTGACTCTGCAGTAGACTACAATGACACAGAGTTCGGGGCCACTAGTTTTGGTGACGACATGTTCACAGGTGACAAGGCCACAGGGTTCAGGTTCGTAGGCTACTGGTCTACAGATTTCAGGATCGGGTACTCTAGAGTCTATATCATGATCATTGTCTTCAGAAGATGGGGTTGAGCAGGGAGAGTCCCCTCCACGGGACACTACTTCAAAGAGGAGGAAGCCCAAGTGGCTTCAGGATACTTTGAGGGAGGCACATGGTTCAGTGGGGAATCTCAAACAAGCAGTGAGGGAGAGTAAACCTCCCGAGAGGCTTTGCAGCTACATCGCGATGGTGAGCAATATTTGGGAGTCTGAGCCTTCCACTTTTGAGGAGGCTTCTAGTAGACAGGTTTGGATAAAAACGAGTTCAGATAAAACATATAAGAAGGGAGAAAGTCTATACAACTAAGAAGGAATCTAAAGAAAAAATCTTATAGTGTTAAATTTAATCAATCATTAAACCCACCTTAATAGAATGGTGACACTTTAAAGAAATTGACAAGTGACAAGATAGTGAAAAGTAAAATTAACGAGTTAATTAAGTTTGAGAGAGAATATTAAGGAGGAAAGTCCTCCCACTCTCTTTATATAGAGATTCACAAAATACACATTCTCTTCTCCCAAGGCATTATTTTTCTCCATGGTAGATGTTAGATCACTTAAACTTCAAATTAAATTTGGACTTGTGGGACAAGGATTTCTTGCCTCGTTGACTAGAGATTACACTTGTTTTTTTTTTTCTTTGTTGCCCTATTAATAACCGGTTTAATTATTTTTAAATCTACTCTTGCTTGCTTACCCATGAAAATGTATGATTAAGTTGGGGTTTATGGTTTTGGTTGTTTCCACATATATATGTTATGAATATGTTCTAATCCCAAGATGGTTTGATTGTTCCAGCTATTGCCTTTTTTATTTTGAATTTGATCGATTTTTTCCTAGTTAAAATTGTTGTTTCAAGCTCAGACACTTCTCAAAATTTTCAATATTTTTGTTAAATCTCGTGTTTTAGTTGAGGTTAAAATTGAGCGTTATTTAAACATTGGATCCTTTGTAGGAACAATCGAAGGGACAATGCTACATTTCAAGCAAAAACTAATTCGATATTTAACATGATCAATTGTATTTGAAAAATCCAACGGTTTGAGATCAGGGGATCATATGGTTGAGGATCGTTTCGGGCTGCAAACACCTCGAGGGTTATCAAAGTTTCATACTTCCAAAAGATTGGATGGTTAGAGATGAACACATCAATGGACAAAGGATTATTTCAAAGAGAGAGGTGCATGTGGTATATTGGGACTTTGGTGTCCTAAAATATCCAACGATGTACATATGTATATATTTGATGGCTTATACTTATTTTGGATCGGGAGATGCATGAGTCTTAAGGGGAACTACATTGCTCAAAACACACTATGACATGACACGTCGGTGATTTGACATTTCAAGATGAACGAAAATTGATTTTTGAAATTTCTTTTGTGGTTTTGAAACTACTATCGGAAACCCCCTGTTTTATCAAGTTTGATCAGATTTTTGCATTAATTTTCCCTCGTCTTTCATAAATATGTTGTGATTTTCAAGGCATTTGTCAATGAATGCTAACAAATATCATGTGTAGGTTTTGACGACTTTTATGGTAAATAAGTGTTTGAAAGGTTGTAGTCAATTGGGTTTAGCTTGGATGGTTGTGAGAAATGATTGTTCTCCTTCCCACCCGGGTTCAATTCCCATAAATGACATGTTAATCTCATAATGAGTATGTTGTAATGGCTTCGAACCTATATGTATTGGAAAATTGCCTTTGATTAAAAGCCTTAGAAAGGTTGTTTTCATCACCTAATTCATCTTTCTTTACTCCGAGGCTATTTATGCCATGCTCTTGTTGCCAACGTTGAAGTATTCTATCAATGAAGAGGAATTGGTAGCTAAGGTAAACAATTGGTCTCCCTGTGAAAAAAAAAGAGGTAATTTGACATTTTCTATTAAATGAAGTCTCTATACCCAATTTCTTTTCTCTATCATCCTCTGCTTCTGCCCCATTTTAATGAGAAATGATATCTAGGATCTCATCAATATTAGGGTATGATGAGGACTCAACAGTTGATGAGGCTATTCTGAGCATAATAAATGATATTTCTCCATCTCCTAGTTTGCTTCTAGTGAAATACAATTTTGTTGAGTTTCTTGGCTAATGCCATTCATGAGCAATTATACAGGTTTCAGGGTTTATTATTTTAATATGTTTCATTATCAATCCTATTTGATATATTTTCTATTGTTTTTTCAATATGATCATTTTGGACATCTTAATCTCAGGAAACAAGATGAACACGATAATCCCATGCTTGTAGTTGAATGGACTACAATCATGTCACAAAATGACTTGGGAGGGTACATTGAGTTTGCAAACAAGTTTCTTTTTAACTCTTACACCATTCTCCAAGGCCAAATACCCTCAAGGATGTCAATAGAATTTTGTGAAATTCTCCAATTAAGCCCTGAAACCGAAACTAGTGTTTGGTACCTTTACCAAGATTTCAGTCATCTGAATATATGGTAGTGAAATCAAGCCCTATCTTTTACCAATCTATATTTCACCATGGGTTTTTTCTCTAGAATACTTTAGATGAAGACTAGCAATTGATTATTTACATTTCGGTTCAAAAAATCAAAAGTCATATTTTGTATTGCCAGCTTAGGTTTTCTCACTTATTGTTAAAGTATATGTACTATAGATATTGTAAATAAGCTAATCTCTTATTTTTGGGTTTAAAAAAAAGGCAGTGTTTGGAGATATGATTCAGATCACTTAATTTCAAAACAATGTGTAGCTAGCTTATATACATCATGCTAATCTTAACATTGAGATAATGGCTAATAAAGACACTTGGGAAGAGGTGCAATATTTGATAAGAATGTAGGTAGTAAGTGTTATCCCAAAGGAGTTGATATCAAAAGAAAATCTCACAATAGTTGCTAACTTAACTTCTAAAGCTACAGACTCTGAATGCAGTGTGATCAAAACAAGGCAAATATCAAGTGTGTAAAACAAGTGGCCAAAACAATGGCTAATTTAGCAATCGAGGTTTTATTTGAACAAGAAGTTGGTAGAAAGAGGAAGACTATCGAGGTTTCAAGTGAGCTTGAAGCCATGGAGATCAGTGAACCTTACCAAAAGAAGGGAAAAGTTCAAGAGAAAAACTCACAAATTATCAATTATACCCAAGATTCTTTAGAGGAGATTCCACAAGGAGATTTGACATGACAAATTAGTACTCTCTTAGGAGAGTTACAACCGAAAAAGACAAGTGAGCCATTGTTAGTGATCACTTCTTCTCCTATGCCTATAGTCCCAATGAAATCTCAGTTGGGAGTCCAACTTGGGAGTAGAACATAATCTTCCACACACATGAATGAATTGGATGAAAATGAGAGATATGGGAGTAGAACATAATCTTCCACACACATGAATGAATTGGATGAAAATGAGAGATAGTTGGGGATTAGTCAGGGAGCACATCTAAAATCAAAGGATCTTGTTGTTCCATGGTTTTTAGCATCGATTGACCATGAAAAAAATAAATTCAACTTGTTAGTCCTGCAACTGAACCTTCAAAGAGTACAAATTTTTCAGAGTACAAAACCACATTCGTGCAGCTTGACCAAAATCAAGTTAACGTTGTTGATATGGTGGAATGGCATAAGCAAACTGGTGAATTGGTTTCAAAAAAGCTAATACAACAACAAATGTGAAGAAATTACAAATGTTGGTCAATAAGCTAGATGTTTAGCATAAAAGTGAAACGATTGTCAATAGAGTTAAAATAACTAGAGTCAAAGACTTGGAAAGCAAGACCATAACTTTCGTCAATACATCCAAAGGTATTGAAAGTATAAAAAGTCTAATGGATTTAAAGGATGTCGAAAATGAAATTTTCAAGTCCAAATGAAAAATTCCTCAACCTAAGTTGGTGGAATCTAAAGAAATGAGAAGTGCTTTGGAGGAGAGATATTTATTAGCATCAGAGAATGTGACATTACGAGAGTTAAATTCACAACTATCAAGAGAGACAAAGGAGCTTACAAAGGAAAAAGCTAAGCTTTCATAAGAGAATTCACTCAAGATACAAAGACTATGACGACGATGACAAGAATATGAACCTTTCCAGCCATGAGGGAAATGTTGATAATATGTTGGATAAGTTGACAACATAATTGTCTCAGGTTTCAGAGTTGACAAATCAAATTCAAAGTTTGAAAGTATCAAACAAAAAGAAGCTTGTTCACTTAAGCAATATTATCAAAGAGAAAGAATCAAACATGGAAGATTTGCAAGCACAAATAAATAGGAAAGATGTACAAATTGGCTTGCTCATCAAAACACATGAAATCTTGATAAGTAGTTGTAGGAAGCGTTGAATTAGGGTCCAAGGAAGCAATATTTAGTTGATGTTAATCAACAAATATGGGATGAGATTATAGAACAAATGTGCAATTATAAAGTGCATCTCGAATTGTTTCACTATTGTGAAACTAGTATAATAGCTAACGCACAAATTGATGTTAACAAGCTAATGCCCAAGGTATTTGCAAACTTCGGGGAAACCGAACAAATCATTTAGTTTGTTAATTCATTGTCAAATAATTATTTGTAAACAATTGGGGTGAAGGATTGAACTAATTTGATGCTAAACATAAAGAAAGTTGGTGAGAAAAAAGATATGATCGTGAGTGTACATCACAAAATTGTGGAAGTAAAGGCGATAGCGAAGGAGTTCAAGAACCAGTTCGTGCCAATTTGCAAGTTTGGTTTGCTCTTACGATAGACACAAGAGCTTTGGATTTTTCCATAGAATGTTTACGAAAATGCTTTAGAAGCATGTTGTGATGATGCATAGTTTGTCAATCAAAGAAATAAACTTATGTCCGAGAAAAAAATCATAGACTCGGTATATCGTGATTTTTCGATTCTAGCTATTAAGGATTTTTATTGAGTACAACCACCAGTTCCTTTTCATCTTCATACTGTCCTTGGATTGTTATATAGGAAGATGCTGCAACATACTTATCCTATAGGGCAAGATTGGAACAAAATTATTTGTTACAAGTCAAAGACCCCATTTATGATAGAACCAATGTTTCAAGAGAAAGAGATCGCATGTAATATCCCCAATAAAGATTGGCTAGGGTATTAATGGTTTGTTGTCCGATTGTATTGTTTATGGAAAATACTTTGCATACAATGTTTAATGTTGATTGGTAACTTTTAACAAACAATTTGCTAGTATATTAACCATGGGGATTTTGTCAAACATATTGCATATAAACCAAGTACACATGGAGTAGGAAAGACATCATGGAATTTTATTATGGATGGATTCACTGAAAAAAATAATACAGTAATTCTATTGGTTGCTATAGCAGCTTCAATACAACAATAAACATACAATAAACTATTCAGAAACATGGGAATGATGCCACGACTCTCCTAGTAAATGATGTTGCTCTCTCTAGACAAGAATGACCCCCTCCTAGGAATGGATCAACCCTCCAGTAGAGCTCTCGATTCCTCCAAACCATCTTTACCTTGCCAAGGATACCTCATGGTTCCTCCTGTCACACGGTTTGCCAAAGAGAGGCTCAAACCTCCTCCAAAATTGCCCCTATGTACCCTTGAACCACCCACACCGCAAACAAATGGGAGATGGCTCCCTCTAATGGTGTCGTGGCCACCTTAGATACCCACAATACCTCCATGTTAGCTATAGGAACCCCTACATCCCTTGACGTCTCTGTTGGGACTGTAATCGAGCCCTTTAACAACCCAAACAACCGCTCCAATTTCCCACGACCCTCGATGAGATAGTTGTGGCTTGCATAAAGTGAAATCAACCCTCAAAGGATCTAATTGAACCTCCTCCAGCCATGAGCTTGCAAACAAAACCAAATCGGCCTCCTCAAAAGGTTCCCCAAGCTCTCCAAGCAAGTCGATACCCTCTGGACTGAAGGCAACTTGCAATAAGATGAATCTCCAATGGAAATCCTAGATGGATCTCTCTTTGGTCTAGCTAGGGTGGATATCTTACCAACGAAACCAAACTAGCAACAAAAGGGTTTTCCCCAAAACTCCAACGAAAACCCTAGCTACAAGAGCACTCCAATAAGATATCAAATCACAGTCCCAAAGTGAAGCGCTACCTGTCATTTTATTCTTCTTCCAAACCTTCTAGATCTTTCCCCGTTTTTGACCAAATCAAACTGCACCCTTATTTCTCCTTTAATATTTACTTAAACATCAAAAATTACTTTTTAATGTTTAAGTAATTAATAATTAATGTCACTTTATGAACATAACATCTTCTAACCAAATGACACTAATTAAATCCATGTGACTCCCTTTTTCTACTATCTATAGCCTACGAGAGTCGTATAGGCTACTAAGTCATCCTCTGTCACGATCAAGAGGAAGGAGACATTACAGTCCTCCCTTCCTAATATTGTTTGTCCCCAAGCAACTCCAAATCGAGATGTTGTAATATCTACTCTACCTCTCAAGTGGCATCCTCTATGGGCAAACCTCTCCATATGACCAAGTACTCTCGAATGACTATGTTCCTCTGCCTCCTCTCTCAGACATCAATGATCCTCTCTGGAGTCAGAACCAACTACCCTTCCTCATCCAATGGAGGAATCTCTACTAAGGTGGTGACTTGTTGTCCCAACGCCTTGTTGAGGCAAGACATGTGGAAGGCATTGTGGATCCTGCTACCCTCTGGAAAGTCCAACTTGTACGCCACCTCTCCAACTCTCTTAATCACCCTGTATGGCACATAGAAGCGAGGCTTCAATTTGTCTGTGGCACTCCTCTTTAGCAAGGATTGTCTATACAACAACAATCTCAAAAAGACCAAATCCCAAACTTCAAAGTTTTGTTCTACCCTGTGCCTGTCCACATACATCTTCTGTTGATTCAGGGTGACCTATAAGTTCTCCTTCAAGACTCTCAAGATGTCCTGGCTCTATTGCAACCAATCCTTGGACTTAGGGCCCCTACTCTCCCCAAATGCCACTCCTCTTTAGCAAGGATTATCTATACAACTGCAATCTCAAAAAGACCAAATCCCCATCTTCAAAGTTGTGTTCTACCTTGTGCCTATCTACATGCATATTCTGTTGATTCTGGCCGACCTGTAAGTTCTCCTTTAAGACTCTCAAGGTGTCCTGGCTCCCCTGCAACCAATCCTTGGACTTGGGGCTCCTGCTCTCCCCAAATGTCAAATCTCCAAATGATGGGGCATCATAGACATATAATTCCCTGAATGGACTCATCCCGATGGACATGTGATAAGTGGTATTATAAAAAATTTCCTCGAGATGCAACCACTTTATCCAATCCCTATGTTATGTTGATGCGTATTTTCGCAGGTATCCCTCAATCTAATTGTTTATTATCTTTGCCTGTCCATCTGTCTGAGGGTGATAGTTGGTACTAGGTGTCAAATCTGTCCTTGATAACCTGAGCAGATCCTGCCAAAATGCGTTGAGAAACATGTTGTCTCGGTCACTGACAATGTATCTAAGAAGACCATGTAGTTTAAACACCTCCTTGAATAATATGATCCAGATGGATATCGGTGGCCACTCACCTTTTCCAACTGGCTCAAAACAGTTTTCTGACAATTTTGACAATTTACTATTTTTAGCATTTTTAACTTCCGGGACCATTTTGAGGGCCTAAATGAAGGTTTTTTTGGGATTGAGCTCCTCAATGATAGTAGAAGGCATGAATGAGCCCCCAAAATGAATCTCCTCGATGATACCTTTCCAACGGGCTATCACACGCCTAAAATGGAGATCGTATGCAAAAGTTATGACCCCAAGAAGTTGATGTACTAACTTACCCAAACGGGGCCCACATGACTTTGGACGCTTCATCCCCTAGGGTTAGGTTTTTGGATGTCTATGGTTTTTGGCATTATTGTTTATTGTAAAAAGGCCTTTAGAGACTCATTGGAATCTTCTTCTTGCGAATGCGCACAACCGTCACATCTTTTCTCAGAGATAAGCTGTCACCATTCCAACAAACTTGTTTCCGCTGCATTTTACAGTTTCAACTTATTTCGTTATTGAATAGAAAACAAATTTCACTATATCTTTGTTATTTTGTGTTAAGCACATGTTAATAATCTGTATTCATTTCGTTCTGCTCATAAAATCCAGATTAGTGGTATCAGAGCTGTATGCTCCTTGTCGTCTTAATGCATGTCCCCAAACAAGGTCGGAGTACAAAGAGTTGGGT
Organism: Picea mariana; assembly: GCA_032191745.1. Lineage (NCBI taxonomy): Eukaryota > Viridiplantae > Streptophyta > Pinopsida > Pinales > Pinaceae > Picea > Picea mariana. The sequence goes on along the minus strand of JASDQU010684055.1, from coordinate 37,995 downwards.
CTCGAGATTGTTTCTCTTGAGAACAAAATCTCTTGCATGCCCAAGCGACCTCTCATGGCAAGAGAAAAGAAAGATGACGGGATATGAGATCCTTTCAAACTGTTGATTGAGGAATCCCTCACGCAATAGAGGAACGAGATGATGGATAGTTTTGCGCAAATCCTTCGACGACTACCAACATGCGACACATCTTCTTCGAACGAAGGTGCCACCCCCTTCAAGATACAAATAAACTTCAATATTCCCATATTTGAAGGTTAGATAGACGCATATGCTGTAGACAAGTGGTTGAATCTACTAGAAGGGTATTTTTCTGTCCATAACTTTTTGAATAGAGAAAATATTACTTTTGCGCTCCTCAAAGCCGTTCCCCATGTCAAAGATTGGTGGGAAACTTTCTATGAGCAAAAGGAAACAGAGGAAACCTCTTTATTTTCAGTCACAGCCACCTGGGAATCTTTCAGGGATGCTATTAAGGAACAATACTACCCTCTCGGAAGTTATGACGACCTGTATACCAAATGGACCACACTGCAGCAAGAAAGAGACCAAGCAGCGCCAGATTTCACAAATATCTTCCATACCTTGCGCACCAAGATGGGTATCAAATATTTGGAGTGACATCTGGTGCTCAAGTATCATAGTGCTCTACATAGATACATCCAGACCGAAATGGAATTTCTAGACATCTCATCCTTGGGGCGACCTACCGATATGCAGTCAAAATCGAGCAGAAGATCAAACAAAATATGCGACAATTTGGGCTTGGGAACCCCTCACAACAAAAGCCGGTAAAGGGCGGCCCCAACCAACAGAACAAAGGACAGAGCAAAGATGGACAGTATCATGACAACCAGTGCAAGCCGCAAGCAAAGAAGGACACCAAAATGATACCGGGAAGTGGTGCGACTTCTATAAGAACCCTTGGCATAGCATTGTTGATTGTCGTTAAAAGCAATCGTTGGTGGTCGAAGTGAAAGCCTCTGAATCAGATGCGAATTCTGAGTCTGAGCCAGAACTAGAAAAGGGAAGACGAATAATTGACACGGAACCCAGTGCCACCGTTGCTACCACCAAGCTCCAGCCTGGTGAACCAGACGAGCCAGAAGAAGGAGAACATCTCTTCCATTCAAAAATGTGGGTAAAAGGCACCCTGCCGCACTTCATCGTTGATAGCAGTAGCTAGAAGAACCTCATATCAGCAGAGGTCGTCAAGTGGCTCACCCTGCCAACAATGCCACACCCAAAACCCTACACCATTGGATGGCTTCGCCAAGGAAGAAATCTCCGTGTCAGCCAATAGTGCTGACTGTCGTATGACATCAAGCCCTTCAAAGACGAGGTATTATGTGATGTTGCTCCTCTCTAAGTTTGTGATGTTCTTTTGGGCCAACCTTATTTATGAAAATGTCATGTTGTATATAAGTCTAGGCCTCGTAGTGTTATTATTACTTTGAACATGAAATTGTACAGGATACCCGAGGCAGTCTCACCTAGTGCTATTTCCTTGATCTCTGATAAGCAATGCAAGAAGGTCATCTCTCAGACGGGGAAGTTTGTCTTCTTCATGATTCACTCTCAGAATAAGCGAAAGATCACAACCATATCCAAGGTCTCTGCAACCGACCTCTCCACACAACAAAAACAAGTA
>JASDQU010684053.1:42711-58897 GCA_032191745.1 Picea mariana | reverse complement strand
CCAAGGAGGTGGCTCTTCTTTCCCTCAATAACAGGCAAAAATCAGGGCCAAACGCACTAGCATAAGAAATTTTGGTAGAGGCTTCTAAAGGCTTTATCTCGGCAGGGATTTTATTATACATCTTATTGAATATTTTGGATAAGTCAGAGACAGACTCTCCATCCATCTTCTTCAAAGACCCGAACTCTGTCATGTAATACGTGAAATCCTTCCTATCTCCCCACTGCCTCAGGAAAGCACTATCCAGAGCTTCAATCCCAGCAATAGATCCTGGAGCCAATCCTCTAAACCACTTCCTCACTTCACCATCCAGGCTCTGGACGAAGACTCTCATCCAGACATCCTCATTTTCAATGTTGAGGTTGTCTGCATAACTGTAGAAAGCAGCCAGGTGCTCTTCGGCAGTTATGTCTCCTTCTCCAGTGAACTTGGGCATGTATTTCAAGTAATCCCCAACAGGAAGAGGATTCACAGGATGAGGTAGGATTAAGGGAGCATATCTGGCAATGACTATGGCATCCATTCTATTCGGAGGGGGATTAGCACTAGCCATAGGAATATTAGGTGGAGGAGAGCTTGGAGGAGAAGGAGTTTGCGAAGGGGCTACTGGAAATGAGTCCCAAAGTGGAGTGGGAAACAAGAGAGGATTTGAGGAAAAGGCTAACGAGCTCAAGTCAGCGGGTGCTCCTCTTTGTGTAGGAGTGGGGAAATCTTCTATGATCCTGGGTCTTCGCCAGGGTACAGCTTCAGGGGAGAGGGGAGTGACAAGGTCTTGACCCTCTGGTCCCAGACCGGGAGAGGAAAACTCAGCAGGAACACTCCCGAAATTTAGGAAACGGGAAACTTCATAAAACGGTCTGCTGGGAAGCTGAGGAGAAGAAAATGAAGTTTCCACAGAAGGAGATAATAGATTACCTAGTTCAACGGTGGTAGTTTCTCCTTCAGAGGCCTTTCCTTTTCTGAAAATCACCTCTGGATCAGCTACAGGTGTAGCTAGGGGCAATTGTGGATGTGACCGTGTATGTCTACCTCTGGAAGCCACAACTAAAGCAGCGGTTTCGCTCCAGTGGAGTCGTCACAATGGAGTCGCCAGGTGCACAATAGCAATCTTCAAAGGCTCTGATACCTGATGCACCTTCAGAATCAAAGGCTCAATGTCGTTCAATCCCGGGGAAAATTTTCAACTGCTTCCCCGGCAACAGCGCCATAAATGTTAGCGTCGGAAGTCACTCCTGGATTGCTTGCAAGAGTAGAGCCCGACACCCATCAGTTTAATGTCACGATTTGTTTAAAAGGATGATCAAATGGAGGTAAAGACTCAAGGAAATATCATTCTAACTCAGGGACTGGGTCTGGTATGTAAAGAGAAAAGGAGGTATGGAATCCTAACTTCATCCAGTGGGTTGATTAAAAGATGAACAAGTGGAAGACTTGGTAGGAAAAGTGAACAAACAACTTGGGCAACAGGCTTTCGACAGTTTGCAGAAGAAAGACTCTAAATGCAAGATCCGCTTGGTTCAGGGTCTCATGAAACTGAAAGGGGACTTGACCGGATCCTCCAATTTCAAGTCACTCAGTGCTGAGAAAATCACAAGAACTGATTAGAGACGATGCAACTATTACAGTGATCCATTACAACATCATCCTATAATAGCTACAGCTCGACTGGATCCTCCAATTCCAAGCTGCTCCAACACAGTGTAAACAAAGACATGAAAGAAACTGGCATTCATAAGGCAAGAAGTCTCAAGAGTTCATACATAACCAGATTAACAGTGCTTCATTAAAACTTTACAACTGGGAGCTCTGCTCAACCATCGATGCTTACAAAATACAAAGACTGAGTTTATATACTCAGGAAAAATCTCCTCATAGAGGGGTGCCCAGTCACCCAAGGCTTGGTGTCACTTCACTTCAGTCAAACTTGTACTGAAATTCTTCTTCAAGCGCCACCTTAACTGCGCATGGCTCATGTAAGGAGGGTAGCTGAGCCATTAAGTGTTGGGCTAGCGTGCGCAGACCTCTCTGTTGAGCTGAGGACTTCGGCATGGCATCTTTGAGAAAATCGATGCACATGACTTCCTCGAGCAGATGGTTCGCCAGACCCTCCATCCCCTGTAATTAATGAGTGAGGCGAGGTTTCAACCACCCTCTCTCTTCTTCATTCACTCCGAGCAGGTACTAGGATTGAGATCGAGTTGAACTGGCACCTGGAGAACACAGTGATCCCTTCTGCAGCCAAACCCGGTGCTTTGGCCCATTGCGCAGTTCTTTCTATCACCCCCAAGTGACCACGGACTATGACCCTGTGCCTATCTTCAAAGGAGCTTTCGGCACTTCGCGTCTCGCGGCTGGGAGGAGGCTGGTCTTCGATCTTCAAAGTTGCGAGGGGCGAGTAGGTGAGTAGCCTAATCGCACACCCCGTGTCCCTCTTTGATGGATGGCTGAGATCTTCTTGGCACTTCGCGTCTCGTGACTGGGAGGAACTAATCCTTATGTTTCAAAGTCGCAATGGGCGAAAAGGCGAGGAGCCTAATTGCGCACCACGTGTCCCTCTAGATGGACGGCTGAGATCTTCTCGGCACTTCGCGTCTCGTGGATGGGAGGAACTAATCCTTATGTTTCAAAGTTGTGATGGGCGAAAAGGCGAGGAGCCTAATCGCGCACCACGTGTCCCTCTGGATGGACAGCTGAGATCTTCTCGGCACTTCGCGTCTCGCGGCTGGGAGGAGGCTGGTCTTCGATCTTCAAAGTTGCGAGGGGCGAGGAGGTGAGTAGCCTAATCGCACACCCTGTGTCCCTCTCTGATGGACGACTGAGATCTTCTCAGCACTTCGCGTCTCGCGGCTGGGAGGAACTAATCCTTATGTTTCAAAGTCGCGATGGGCGAAAAGGCGAGGAGCCTAATCGCGCACCACATGTCCCTCTGGATGGATGGCTGAGATCTTCTCGGCACTTCGCGTCTCGCGGCTGCTAACACCAATACTTCGGGACTTCTCGCAGCGAGATCCCGAGGCTTCGCGCCACCTATATTCCACTCGACGACTCTGTTATGGCCCCCACTGCCTCCAGCTGTCCGGATATCGCTTCTTGCAATCTTGCGATCCCCGTGCCCAAATTCTCGAGCCTTTTCTTGCGAGGCCCCGATACGTGATCCTACGTGCGGATCCAATGGTTATTCACCTTCTTGCTTCTCGCGTCCTCGCGACTTGAGTACCCAATACTTGGGCCTTTACCCTGCGAACTCCCGAGTTCGCGAGATCATTGACCTTGGATGATGCCGACGACACTTTGCCCGCTCGCTTGACCTGCTACTTGGAAAAAACAGGGATCCTCCCGCGCTGCGCTTAAGCATTTCGTGCAACTTGCAGACTCGAATGCTCTCGAACCCATGACCAGGATTATCACTAACACAAAGGATATGATAGAATTCAATTGTGTTGAATTCCTCCCTTATGGAGATCAGTCACTGACAAAGTTTGGAAAGAGGTAGCTTAGACAAGAGTATTTGATAGTGTAGATCCCTTATAACTATCATGGAATCGCCAATCACCATGACTTTGTTAACTCCTTTCTTTGTAATAATGGCAAGGCCTTGTAAAACCGCTTCTTTTCTTTCTTCAGAGTCATAAACACCCCACACACCTATTGCCCCTAACTTTTGTTATAGATTTAGTTTATTATTATGTAAAAAAAATTTAGTTTTTTTAATAAATTATTTACTTATTAAAAAAACAAAAAAAATATTATTCTATTCATCATATAAAAAATGATAAATAACAAGTGTTATATATTATTATATAAATGATTTTTAATCTTTTTTTAATTCTTTACTTATTAATTTTCATTTATTTTGAATAAACTATTTAGTTATTAGAACCAAAGAACTCATGAAGATTACACAATTCATGCATAATGAAAAATATTATATGACATTTTATGTTTGAAAATTCTTACATTTTATTTTTTATTTTTATTTAGAATTTTTTTTATTGTTTTTTAAAATCAAAATTTTTTCAATGTAGATTTATTTAAAACTCGGATTTATCAAGTATATAAAGGGAATCAAAATTTGTAAAGGGTAAATTGTTTTTTCATTTCATTTCATGTCAAGTATTAATTCATTTATACAAAATGACAAAAACATTATACCTTAAGAAATTTCCTTCTCAATGCTTCATAGATTTGTGTTTAAGGTGGATCTACATTGGTTTAATATTTTATATTTGTCATGTACATATATAATAAAAAAATGGTTGTTGTCATGTAACATAACATAATGTTACGGGACAATATCTCTAGATATTGGAGTGTAGAGTACCTAGCTACTATGAATGCAATAAAATAATTTTTTAAATAATTATAATAGTAATTTCAAAATCCATAATATCATGTATTTGAGTTTTTGTTTTTAATGCACACTTACATCACCCAGATGCGAGTGCTAGTCTGGTACACCTGGCCTCCACTCATGACGCCTCCAGCATTCGGATCGATGGCCACTGGCTCCCACTCCTCTCTCATCCCATGCAATTTAAATCCATGGTCTGCTCAAGGACTCGAGCATTTACTCCATCAGCCATTACAACCAAGCTCTAGACACGAAGAGGTACAATGGCGATGAATCTGGCTCTGCAGATGGTGTGGGAATTGAATGCTCGGGGGAATTTCCATTTCAACTTTGGAAACTTCCATTTTTGTCTCATTTGGCATAGATTATGGCTTGCACTTATGCTCGACGGAATTCTTCTTGATACACAGAACTCCTATGGTTGGTTTTCTCTCGCCAACTCTGTCAGTTTGATCCTGCTTTTGTCTTGGTTCATTGGTGGCAACTACAAGTTCTGCAGGGTGTCGTGGCCAACAGCTTAGTTTCTCCACAGGTTGTTCCTGGTTCCTGCAATGCCAGGGGCATGTGTGCCACCCCTCGCCTAGGGAGGGTAGGTCGTGAAAGCAGAGCAACTGGCGCACATCTTCAGCCTATCATGGTCAGTCGGGAGGGATACAATCATTTGGTCCCGAGCTCTATTCGAAAATTGATGGATGATTGGGAGGAGGAAATGACCAGCTTTCATCATGCAACCCAACTTACTCAAAGGCGACAAAGGAGCTATTGGATGACAATAAACATTTTCCACTCCCTTCTTAGTCTTCCTGGTGTGTTAGTTTAGAGCCCCTCCAACTCTCCACATTCTCCTAGAGCCCACTCACCACCCTCGGATGACCAACACAACAACTCGGCCCCCTCAGATTCTAAATGCAGACAAACAACAGGGGCTCAATCAAGTAGGTAGGGTGCTCAAGCGAGTGACATCCAGAATCCACCCCGCCCCCTGCAAAAAGTCCGTCATAATGATTTTCCACCTTCGTCCTCCTTCATCAAAAGCATGAGACTGCCCACCAAGGAAGCACAATCAAGCTCCACCAACTCCTCCAGCGACAACGACTTCATCGAGTGCCCAATTGTAGAAGAAATACCCCCAAGGGGCCCACTTGGTTAATTTTCATGCTCTTGTTAGTTTTCAAGTTTCTTGTAATTTTGTTTAGTTCCATTTTTTATGACATGTCAAGCACTGCAAAAACTTTTGGTCTCATTTTTTATAGCTTAGTTTCCTTTTATGGGAAGGCTAGTTTTCCAAGTTTTGATTTCCTGGTTTCCCATTAAGAGAAGGCTCAGGTCTTTAGAATTTTTTAGTCAATCTCTTTGGATGACTCTTCCACCTCCCTCTCAATACATCCCATGCCTCTTGAATGTATTGCTATTGTATTTTTAATGGAATAGATTAGGAATTAAAAAAAGAAAATGCACACGTACTTCGAAACAAATATTTCAACAAAATGTATATATTTTATGTAAGATGAAAACATATTATATAACATATTCTTTTTTCCATTTTCTATTTTAATATATTTTTAATTTAAAAATATTATTTTTTTTAATTTAAAAAAAAATATATCTCATTATAAAATAATAATTTTATATATCCTAATAAAATAATTTAATTGTAATTAATAAAAATAATTTTAAATGCTTAATGTAATTGATTTATGCGTTCATGCACACTTACATCATATGGAACACTTCAACGATTTTAAAATCAATTTAAAATTGAATAATATATTAGTCGAAGAGATTAGAACCACTTCAAATAAGTGTAATCATATAAATAAATAACTCAAATAAAAAGTAAAGAGTTTGGTTTAATACATATTTGTATTCTAATAGATTGAAAAATGTTGTTTTAGTTTTTTTAATTAAATTTTTTTTTATTATTAATATAAATAGAATTTTCACTGATGTTAATCATCATCAAAAAAAAAAAATCCTAAAGTAGTTTTCACAACTATGATTTAAAAATTAAATGAGATATGACCTAAATTAAAGCATTTGTAACCACATGAATATTAGTTAAAAATAGTTGTCCATAAAGTCATAACAACCAAAAAAAAAAAACAAAGTGTGACAACTCACCAAAAAAAAAAAGTGTGACAACTCAAGCATAAAACATTGAGAAGCAAGCATGCTAACAGTGGGAGGCTAGTCATGATCATTTGGATGTTGAGTAGGAAACTATAATTACAACTGCACAATTAATTTTTCATAGAACTTACTCCGATGAAAGTGTTATTGGTCTCATGGGTGGTTTTAGTACACATTTTTTAGTGGCATGAGAGCCTTCTAATCTTGTAGCAATTTTTTTTTTAGTTGTGAAATTCATCGATATAGAAAGCATAAGTTCCCCTAGATTTGGAACTTAGATAGAATTTTCAACGATTTATGTCAATTCATAAATTGGGCAAAATCATTAGGGATATTGTTCCACCATGAATGAAACATGGATTATGGTGGAACTCTAATCATCCTTGAATTTTCTATTGGATTCTATCAGATTTGTAGGCGGAAAGAGAATAATGATTCTCAAAAATAACTTACTCCATTTAGATGGGTGGTGCATTGACAATAGTCAAACACATATATTTGTGACATCTTGAATTTATCTTTATAACCAACAACTATTCTCTTCTATTTTTATTATTTACAACTTGAAATTCCCAAAATATCATAATTCTCACGTCAACTAGACATCCAAAAAAGAGTGGCTCTCCTATTTATACAATTAATTGATTTACTGCAAAACTATGTTTGTTTATTTAAAGTTCCCTCCTCCAATGTTTTGATTCAATGCAAAACTACGTTTGTTTATTTAAACTTCCCTCCTCCAATGTCTTTGTGCTATCTCCAAACTAAAAACTATCATATTTATTAATTTTGTAATTCTTATTAAAGTATAATAATCTCATTTTAGAAATAGAGATATGAAATTTTATTTCTTCTGCAAAGTTAAGGTAAAACCTACATGTGGACCTTGGCATGTCCTTAAACTACAATAGGGGTTTTGTCTCTCATTGTCATGTATGGTAGTAAGTTTGATTGAGTTGAAATCTACAAATGATCCAAACTTCGGTAGCCTCAATGATGACCATGTTAGGAAGGAATAGAGGCTTCCAAGAGGGAGATCATGTTGAAACCATCTTTGGACCCAGAGTATCTATAAACTACTTCTAGTTGGTTGACTACAATTGGGCTGAAAAACTCACAAGGCACTAGCCATTTGGTAGGAGTGGTAGACTACCTAGAGTTATCAACAACCTTGAAATAAACATTGAACATGTTTTCCAAGAATTCCAATGTGTACCTCTTGGATCATTTCTTTAAATGCAATATTCATTGGGTGAGATATGTTGCAAATGATTCTTTTATTTTGAGGGGAAAGAAAAAAAAAGGAAAAAGAAAAGAAAAAAAATAATACTCAACCACCTTTTTTAGACATCCTTGAGAGGTATCTCCACTTACCTCTGCTAACAAACATTATATTTTTTTATAGCCATGGAGTTTCCTTAAATAACAAAATGATGGAATCTTCCCATTGGGTTAATTGGACTTTAATTGTGCTTGCATTATGATTTTTTGTGGTGCATGTTGGTTTGTTGCTCATTGCCCATTTTTATGCTAGTTTCCATTGTTGAGCATCACCTTATCACTACCATTCATCTGTCTTGATTTCTTGATCGGCCTCTTATAAGAAGCACATGGAGTTCTCCCAAGAATGGGAAGGCCTTGCCCTTAAAATAATTCATTCAATGCAAGTATTGCTTAATTAAAAAATTTCCCAAAACATGATAGATGCCCTCTCATAAGTTATCAACATTGTGTTGAGTAGAAAATCCACATAAAAGCATACTAAGAAAATACTTTAAACATGCTAGTGATTATTCCAACTGCGCATATAAACTCTTTGTTGCAACTTTTCTACTCATAAACTTATTAGTCTCTGCCTCTGACAGGGACTATAGCTTTCAGTCATATAGTCAAACTATGTTGACCTCCTATTGGACTCTAGAATTGCTAGCAGAAGCACTACAATGGAGGCAACATTAGGAACACCCACACAATCAAAGTGTATAATAGGTAAAAAATATATATGATTTATGAATCAATTATCTAAGTGAGTTCACCAACCAATCTCCAATTTTTTGTTCTACTACTCTTTAGTTGAATCTTCTCTAATGACTTGATATTTTTGTTATAATATCGTGAGTTACATGCTCTAAATAAGCTTTACTTGTTATTTAAACAAGTACTCTATACTTCCGTTCAGACTTGATATTACAGGTTCTTTTAAACTTTTACCTATTAAAAATAGAAATGTTGTACTTTACTTATTTCATGAACAAAAACAAACTTTATAGTACTTACAACTTGAAAGAAAAAAGTACAAGTTCTCCCATGAGCAACCTTTATGAATTGCTTGCATTTCGAGACTCTTCCTCTAACTTCTTTACAAGATGGAGAGCAACCACGTGCAACACTTTTGTAGCATTGAAATGGACTAGAAAATGAACCCTTAATTTCATTAGATAACCTAGTTTCCATAAGCCCAAGTGCTCATAAATTTTTAGCAATACTTGAAATAGAAGTTGGAACATATTTTGTGAAGTTCCCACCTGGATTTCTACATAATTTTGATGCTTGAAAGCTTAGTATAGCAAGTTTCTCCAACTCCCTGGCTCTCCCATCCTTTTCTATGTACTTATGCAATCCACAAAACATTTCATAACCTTAAGGGATGAGGGACCAAAATAGAAAAATCCAAAATCATGAATAGGGTCACAATAAAGAGGATGAACTGGAAGCTCCTTGGGATTGAGGAATGTAGCCTTGGCAGCAACAGGCCCAGACTTGATGACATGCCGGATGATGAGAATGATCCAACATTGTTTATCAACGATAAAACCAATAGCATTACAAACACCAGCTCTCTCCATATCAAAATCATGAGTGACTGTGACTTGTAGCACTGCCACGAGCTCAACAACCTTGCTCAACTCCTTTCTCTACTTCTCTTATGTTGCCCCAATATCTGTATTTGCCTCGTCAATTTCCATGGATAGTGTTCATTTTCTCCAAACTTTGTTAGGTTTGGATTCCACATTTTTCAATACAATGATAATCCAAAATCATGAACAAGGTCACGGTAAGGAGGCTAAATTGGAAGCTCCCCGCAATTTAGGAATGTAGCCTCAACAACAACAAGCCCAGACTAGACGACATGCTAGTTAGTGAGAATGATCCCACATTGTTTATCAACGATGAAACTGGTAGCATTACATACATCGGCTCTCTCTTTATCAAAATTGCGAGTGGCAATGACTTGTACTGCCACCACGGCCTCAATAACCCTACATAGCGCCTTTCACCACTTCTATGTTATTTCCCCAAATTCTTTATTTGCCTCATCAATTTCCATGAGTTATGTTATTTTTCTCCAAATATTGCTAGATTTGGATTTTGCATTCATCAATACAACGATAAAAGGATTACTAAACTTAAATTCAGTATTAGATAAAAAAATTATACAATGAATAATAATAATAAAGATATTAATCTAAATATTTGTACTACTTAAACATGTTCCACATTAATACTGTAAATTAATACAATCCTACATAAACAATAATGCATGCTTATGCTATGATGTTTTGACAACTATCTCTAGTATGAAATATGAAATTCTAACTCTGCAGCAATGTCATCATGTCCATATAAACTTCCATGTTTTCCACTAAACCTTACAAATGAAACCATTGTACTTGAGATATGGTTTTTCTTAGATGATGCAAATCACTCTACATACACTACACATTATACGTGTCTCCTTTGATGTCAAATAATTAGCACAATGACGCATTGTTTTCAACGACAACCTTTTATGTATAACCAAGGGACTCATTTTTAGTTTGATATTTGATTTATTCATATCCTATTTTCTACTACAAATATGGAGAGGCCACATTTACCCACACACATGGGATACCTTTCAAACGTTGTTGCCCACAATACAAATGGTCGTATAGCTAGCTTATATGTATGGGCAGTGATTCGAAATCAAAATGTGAACCAATGGCGTTCTATCCTATACTACCTATTTATTTGAACTGATTATCTAGTAAAAATGGCTTCTACTAATGATAGGATAGAAACGATATGATGCCAAACAAAATACAAATCATATATTTTTAATATATATACAAATTGCACATAGATTTTAACATATTTAGTATTAAGACATATTTTTACAAATAAAATAAATTTCTTTATATGTTTAATTATTATTTTTTAATTCAAATAAAATCTAATAGAACTATAAATGATTTAAAAAATTAACATTGTCAAAACTATTTTTTCCCCAGAAAAGGATCGTATTTTCTATTAAGATAATAAGATGTACATCTAAAAGGTGTTATTGTGCGAACTTGATTTGGGTCATCTGGCCAAAACTCCAAATGGGAAAATACAACGTTGTCCTAAACATGATCTCAAAATATATCATAAGTACTTCAATAGATGTGAAACAAATACATAAAAGTAGAAGTGCTAAAAAATAGAGTCCTCGACTCGATCGATCAAAGAACCATCAAGATATTCTACGCATACAAGATCATTTGTAGAAAGTTGGAGCACCCCTTTTGAGAGGAAATCAGCCTCAATATTTAAGTCCCGGTAGAAATGAGAAAAGTAAATATCATCGAAAGTTCTGGCAATGGAATGCAACTTCTGTCCTAACAGAGTCAAATCCAAATGATGAAGTTGTGTTGTATTGTTCATCCACCCAATGCATAATTTAGAGTCACCATAAATATGACAATTGAAGACCCTCTTGACTATTGCTAGCTTTATAAGCGCAAGGAGGGAAAATAATTCTGCTAAATTGTTGGAGTTAGATCTGGTGTTGGTTCTCCTGAAAAAGTAGTGTGTTGGAGTTAGATACAAGGAGAAACTTAGACCACATTTCTTTTATGGGCCTTGAAAGGCCCCATCAAAGAACCCCCATGGCTTGGAATAATCAATGCAGTGAGGAGAGAGCATTTTCGGAGCTTTAGTAGAAGGGGGAGACTTATAATATTGAGACAGAGCAATAACTTATTGTGAGACTTTAATGGTCGGGCAAGATTTGTTTTCGAACAAATGCTCATTATGAGCCAATTACAATCCCCAAGAGTCTAATAATGGTAGAGTTTTCCAACCAGATAGCCTAGTATTCGAGAAAATTCTTTGAAACAGTTAGAAATGTTATCCTTTGCCCAGAGCTTCAAAATACTTGTGTGCTTCTCCATTTCGGCCCAGACTTGTTTGACAAAGGAACAATGTTTCCTCTACCTCGAAACAAAGCTAGCAAATACCCGAACCCTGATGTCCAATTTTTTGAAGTCAGTCCCAAGCTAAAGCTCTACCTTTGAGAATCAACCAAAAAACCAGGATGGCCTTCGGGGGTCCTTTTATTTTCCAGATCTGTCTATACCACCAAGAAGGATTATCTTCATCACAGTCCAACAAAGAGGAGAAGTATTCAAGCTTGGAAAAGTATGACCTGCTGGACTGTGGAAAGGACCAAGCTAATTCATCATGATTCTCCAATAGATGAATGTGATCTTTCTGGAGAGATGAGGTGAAATTTAACCAATCAAGTGTCGAGGTGTCATCAAGATCCAAGTCTGCAGAAGTGAGCCACACTTGATTCCATATTCTCGACATTGCCCTATTAGCCAATTGGTTTAGAGTGTAAATACCTTTCATTCTAAGAGCCTGAATATGTTCCTCCAAGAAAAATTTTCCATCACAACCAATAATCACATCAGAGCCAATCCTCACATGTATACCATTGTCGAACTTCTAGGCTAGGTAATTTTCAATCACTAGAAGACAAAGCCCTCCATTGTGATGATGCAATGAGGAGGTGCTTATTCTTAAGTTGAATCCAATCCGCTACTGATAACGAAGCAATATATTTGGTTATCAAAATATTTTTCCAGGGGCCCTCTTGGGTGAGAAATACCCAAAGAGATTTGGCCACAAGGGCCTACCCAAACTGAAATCCCATCTTAAGACCCCAACCACCACATTCTTTGGGCTTTGTAAGACATTTCCAATTTACCAAATGGAGGCCCTTATAATCCAAATTTCTTTTCCGGAGGTAATTGAAACAATATTTTTTAATACGGGTGAGTATTCTTTTAGGAATCTGAGTCATGAGATGCCAATAGACAGAGATCACTTCCAAAAATGATTTAATGAGAACTAAGCAGCCTCCTCTTGAGATCCAACTATTGCACCATAAGTTCACCTTCCACTCCACCTTAGACACTAACCATGACTAGTCTACAATTCCATATTTATTGGGCTTAATGGCATAGCCCAAATATTTGATACCATCCCCTATCTCCTTTTGATCAAATCGAAAAGAGTTGGAGAACAAGGCACTACGGTCTTCGCTGCTAGTAGGAAGATAGATGGTGGATTTCCTTTGATTGATAATCATCCTTGTTGTTGCATTGAAACAATTTAGTATATTCTTTAAGGTTTGGCAGCCTGCAACAACAACAAGACAAAAAATTAATACATTGTCTACAAAAAATAAATGAGTGAGACTTGTCATAGGATCAAATGTGATTCCATGAAAGGCATGGGTTATACGAGCTTCTATCAAGGCCCGACTTAGAACTTCCATCACCAAAAGAAAAATATAGGGGGATAAAGGACAACCCTGTATGAGTCCCCTACATGATTTGAAGAAAGGTTAGCCAACACCATTAGTTAAAAGTGAAAAGGAGGTTGAAGTGACTCCCACCATAATTCACTTAAAAATCTGTAAATCAAAACCCATTTGTCACAACAGTAATCTGAGAAACAATCAGGAGACTCTATCAAAAGCTTTTGATAGATCAATTTTGAAAATTGACACATCATTGTTTTTTTGTTTTGATAGTATGGAGTCCTTCCTGCGTTGCTCCGATGGCTTCATGAATTAAGCGACCTTTTAGAAAGTCGAATTGTTCTTGGGAAATGAAGTTGGAGAGAAAAGGTTTCAATCATAATGCGACGATCTTATAGTGAATTTTATAGATATTGTTGCAAAGAGAAATGGGTCGAAATTCTTCAAAAGTGRCKGGAAGATTTGATTTTGGTATCAAAACTATAAAATTAGTGTTTATGGTTTGTTTTAATTTTCCCTCCGATCTGATTTCTTCCATGACACAGAGTAGATCCTTTCCCATAGGCTCAAAAAATCCCGGTAGAAATATGTAGTCTAACCATTAAGACTGAGACTTTTATCTCTTCTGAAAGTATCCAAGAAACCACAAAGCTCTTCCTTAGATATATCCCTGGAAAATTCTCTATTGTCATCGTGTTCGATCATTTTTGGAAAAAAATATTAAAGGACACAACATTTCCTCAATGGATTCATGCTCTTTCTCAACAAATAGTTCTTTGAAGTGTGACACCCCTAGCTCTGCAAGCTATGGGAAGCCCTTTTTCTTGATCCCAAGTTGATCCTCTAGTTCCCATATAGTATTGCAATTTTTCCTATGATTTGAAAATTTATGGAAATACTTGGTGTTATGATCACCTGCTTCTAACAATTGCTTCTCAATTAGAACGGACTGTTGCTTGGCTTCCAACTGGCAACAGTTTGCCATGATCCCTTACCTCTGTAGCCACCATCGGGTTTCCAATTGCCTGGTCATACAAGTCCTCCAAATATTTTTCAATAAGTTTGATACCATTATCAAGAGCTTGTCTATGGTTTTTATCCCAAACTAATGCTACCTATTTCAACTTATATAGATTCTCCATAAAGTGATCATTGGCTGGCAGGCCACTTATCAAAGAAAAAGGGGTCCAAGTGGAGTAAACTAGTTGCTTAAATTCATAAATATTTTCCCAGCTGGAATTATACTTGAAGGGCGATCTCGAATTGCCTTCTGATTTGTCGATTTCTAAGAAATTAGGCCAATGATCAGAACAACAGATTGAACCTCCCCATGAATGGTAATTGTAAAGGGTCTGGAGAAAATCTTCTTTGATGAGAAAACGGTCTATCTGTTTGTCTAATCCTTTAACCCCACTCCGATTGTTGAACCAAGTAGGCCTCAAAACCACAGGTTCCACATCTACAAGGTTGCATGCTTCAAATTTCTCGAGAAAGTAGTTTGTGAGTTTGTCCTCTTGCTCCAACCTGCCCCAAATCTCATCTTTATTCACAGTGAAATTTAAATAACCTCCAAGCACCAAACTCTCATCCATAGCTAAATTGTTGCCAAATGTTTTCTTCCAGAAAACCTCCTTTCCAGCATAGGGCCCGCAGACATGGATAATTTTAAAATGTCGATTTAGCTCAAGGCTAAGGATTTTTGTTATGAGGCTAGAAACAATGGAGAAGAAATTAGTGAGGCTAACCCTAGGAGACAATCATGTAATTAAACCACCTGACAATCTCGCAGAGTCCAACCTAATAAACTGCCAACTAGGGAAGAGGCGCTCAAGATCGAAAAGGAAGTAGTCAAAAGAACCCATGGTTTCTTGGAGAAGTATAATATATGGTTTAGAGTCATCACAAAGTCTGCATAGGGATACTTTTTTGGATTTCCCTCCTAAGCATCAAATATTGACAGATAAAATGATCATGGGGAAACCTTGTGCAAGGTCACCCCTGCTCTAAGGACCCCAGTTATGAGTTTTTGTTTACCTTGATAGACCTCACGAGAAGCTCGTTCTTAAGCATGCTTTATTGTAGACTTACGACTAGCTTTTGAAGGGGCATAATATTGGACACAATTTGAGCCTAAACCTCTTGAAAAACCAAAACCACAACCCCTGGGCCACATGAGTTAAGGCTCTCTCCTCAATGAGTGAGATGAGGGATCCAAGAGATTTAAACTAGGCCTAGGATGAGAGATGGGGGGCATTGGAGGGGTCAAACAAGGAGGGAAGTTGAGAGGGAAATCGTCAGACAAATGAGTAGGGATAGACATGGATATGACTACATTACGAGGGGGGATCTCATGTCCTTCCCCCATTCTTTCAATTGAAGCATTAATAAAAAAAGGAAGAGACAAGAGATGCGAAAGTGGTTTTCAAAATGGAAGATTTACCAACATCTTGGAAAGATAATGTTGTCACATCCCAAATCACCTCCAAGTTGTTGCACTGGGACTTCGTAAGTTCCATATCACATGTTAGCTTGTTTAATGTCGAAGTTGTCCCCACACCTTGATCAACTTTAACCGAATTGCTAGTGATATGAAATGCATGCAGTGTATGAGTAGGATCATTATGGACCGACAACTGCTCCTCGACAGGATGTAAATCAACTAATTTAGAAAAATGATGAGAAGGCAAGGAAGATCTTTTGCTAGGAGAAGTATTTTGTTATGGAGATGGCACTGTCTCCCGAGCGTGTGCTAGGCTAGATTTTCAAAAGCTTCAATCACACTATGCATGCAAGTGATCCACACAATGACATCGAGCACATTGAAATGGAAAATGGAAATAGTCTAGCTTCTACATGTAGATTTGATCCCCTAGGGAGATATCCATGGATTCATATAGGTCATTCTTGGGATCAACATCCACTAGGATTTGTGCTACAGATCGGTAGTTTGATGATTTATATCTCGTGTCTGTTGTGATGAAGTTTCCTAGGACCTCACTGATGGCTCGAAGTCCCTTGTCCGACTAGAATTCAATGGGAAGGTTCAAGAGCTTAATCCAGATAGGAAGGCTGGAAAGGTTCTCCTCTCTAGCATTGAAAAGAGGATGCCATGGCTTTGAACAGAAAAGTTGGTG
>JASDQU010684052.1:8400-39568 GCA_032191745.1 Picea mariana | reverse complement strand
ATACAAAGGATAAGTGCGGAGGCCTATCCTGCACTTGATGACTGGTTAATACCCTTTTGGAGGACCAAAAGTTCTTAGTGGGGAGGAATGATCCAAAATGGATCCATAAAGGCCTAAAAATCAAAGTGGTTGGACTCAGATGAAACCAATGCCATTGTGTAGGGCTCGTTGTGCCGATTCTGACTATATATATATATATATATATATATATATATATATTTTGAAAATGGACACCGTATCCAAAAATTATCGCGAACTGAACTTTTTCCCAAACAGGTAAAAAGTCAAAAGTCAAAGGGTGATGTGGCCCAATGAGGAGGTGCCATGTGGCACCTTATGGAAGTCCAAATCTCGCGAATTCCTCCAAAGCTGAAGGTTCCACCAAATTTGGCAGGAATCCTCCAAATCTGGTGAAATCTCGCTAAACCTGGCTAACTGTCACTACATTTGACAAAATTTGGCTTATTTAGCCGGGCACGAAAATTGCGAAAAAAATAGTTTTTTTGGCATGTAGTTCGAGACTATATGGACTGTACGGATCTGACAGGGCACATCATTGCGATTTGTGTTGAGGGGTGCCCCAAGGGACTATTCAGAAGAAGGTCGACTTTATACTCAAAATTTGCATAATTTCGAGAGGAGTCTGAAGATGGCATTTTTTTTTTGTATCAGAGTAGCAGAAGAGAAAAGTGCCTCCATATCCCATGATGTCAATCCAAGTATAGCCGACTTTATACTCAAAAGTCTCATAATTTCCTATAGCAGCCAATGGTGATGTCTGTTTCTGTCCAGAAGTTGTAGATCTGAAAGGTGGTTTCATGAGTTGTTATGTAAGCCTTTCTTTTGTAATATTAAAGCTTTGAAGATTAATAAGAAGCCTTACCCACTGAGACAAAGGCCCAGAGATGTAGGAAATATTATGCCGAACTCTATTATCAAGCTTGGTGTTATGGTTTTTTGTTTTTATTTCTTATATGGCTGCAACATTCTTTCATTAAGCTTCTTCTCTTAATTCATAAATGGTAAATCAATTCATGCATAAACTTAACCATAGTCTTTACAAGATCAATTACGGATTAGTGAAAGAAAATATGGCATAGTGACAAGATTCCTGATGAAATATTGTAACTTCGAAGAATATTCTAATTATATTTGAGTTATTATTATATAGATCAAATCCCTTTTTGTGGATTGATCAAGTCGAGTCTTGTATAATATCAAATTCCCTTTTGTTTATTGGTCAACATGTATTTGTATGTTGGTATTTTTAAAGTCAACCCCTAGTAATTATGAAGTGGTTTTAGCCATTTCTAGGAGAAGTCGGCTCCACCAAGTGAAGAGACACAACCCTAGTGCCACCTCACAACTTGTATCTATATGTGAGGATGGTGTCTCATTTAAACACACTCATCCACTCATCTAGTGCACATATATTGAAGACATTTGCAGTTGTATGAAGAAGTCTAATGAAGGAGAAGAGAGGCGCATGCTTGGTCTTGGTTGTCTTTGGTGTTTTGGTCTTAGCCTTGACATTGTATTGGAAATCTATTATTGAGGAAGTTTTGATGGGTTTTGTCCCCCATGATGGTTTCTTAGGATAAAATGTTGTGTACCTTGTGATCGTGTTTCTTTCAGTGATCCTCTTTATACTGTTGTTTTGGAAATGCATTGAATGCTCATGAAATTTGGAAATAACCTAATAAAAATAGTAAAAAATTAACATGGTATCAGAGCTTGACTGAATAAAGCATATTTCACTAGGTATATAGACATTTTTGTTGTCGTACAAGAAAATTATGGATTTTTACTGAAGAGGAATTCTTTACCAAAGACTACCTTAGGAAGTGTGCCCTTCCCTAGCACATATTTTGATAGCTTGAGCGAACTTTTTTAGTGGTTGGATTCTCTATAAAGTCAAACCCTAGTTTTGACTAGTACCAGAAAAATAGGAAACCAGAATGAGTACCAGAAGAACTAGTCCAGAAGTGCGCAAGTCCAGCTTCAGGGGGTAAAACTTGGATTTTCAAAAATAGTTAGCTCCAACAAACTTGCCTCAACCCAGTGCATCTACTGGTAATCTCAGCTTCATTTTTTGAGGACTTTCATTTTCTGGTCATTTATTAGCTCCAGGTCAAGATGTCTGCAAGAACCAAGCTTGTTGACATGTTAGAAGGTGTGGAAAATTTTCATGCTTGGAAGTATAGAATTGGACTCATTGTCGAAGAGAATGATCTTGTAAAATTTATAAAAGAAAATGTACCAGAGCCCGAAGAAAATGTAGCCAAAGAGAAGTACAAGAAGGATATGATTAATTCTAAAAGGATAATTGCAAACTCTATTAAAGACCACTTGATCCCTCAAGTGTCTTCTAAGAATAATCCAAAAGATATGTTTGATTCCCTAACTAGAATGTATGAAGGAAGGAACATCAACTAGAATATGAACTTGAGAACCCAACTCAAGAATACAAGAATGCAAAAAGGAGAAACATTTCAAGACTATTTCTCTAGGGTTTCTCAATTCAAGGAATTGTTAGAAGAAATTGGAGACAACTTATATGAATATGAACTCGTGATGAAAACTCTTAATGTTTTCAAAATACCTTGGGATTCCTTCATCCAAACTATTTGTGTAAGAAAAGAGAAACTCCAATTTGACAGTTTATGGGAAGAATGTGTTCAAGAAGAAGCAATAGTGGCTAACCAAGAAGTTGTTCTATTAAAAGATGAAGATCAAGCCCTAGTTTCTCATGCTAAGGGTGGAAAGGGAAAGTCAATTTTTCAAAATGAAACTCTACTTCATAAAGAATATCACTCTCCAAAGAGATTCCAGAAATATCATAAATGTCAAAGAAAGGGAAAAAATTTCTCCTCCTACCAGTGTTATCATTGTGAAAATATGGGACACATTGCTAAGAATTGTCCTACCAGAAGGGAAGAATACAAGAGGATAAATAACAAAAGACATCATGGCCATGCAATTGAAGATAATGAGCCACCCAAGACATTAGCTAAATAAGAGATTGAATAATATGTTTTGTTTTCCTCTCTCTCAGGATCTGTGACACCTGGAGAGGATACTTGGCTCATAGATAGTGGTGCCTCTAAGCACTTAACAGGTCAGAAGAACACTCTCTCCATCCTTATAAATAAGGACCCCCCAGAAAGTTTCACTTGGAGATGATTATCGATACCCAATCAAAGGAATGGGAGAAGCAACCTACAAACTTGATTCATGAACTCTGATGAGAATGAAGGATGTACTTTATGTACCAGGTTTGAAAAAGAACTTAATTTCTACTTTTCTCTAGATAAGAAAGGTTTCAGGGTTGCAATTGTAGATGGTGAAGTTCTTATGTGGTCTAAAGAAAAAACTATAGAATATGTAGTTGTTATTGGAATATAATAAGGTGGTTTGTACAAGTTAAAGGGTCACTCAGATGTAGCCTTGAATCACTCTACTTAAAGTCCTTGTGAACTTTGGCATAGAATGTTAGCTCATATAAACTACAAAGCCTTACCATATGTGAGAAAGGTAGTTATAGGTTTACCAGAATTAAAATTTGATCATGAAGGTGTATGAAAGGGATGTGCACAAGGAAAGAGCATAAAGAATCCTTTTCCAAAGAGTGAGAGTAAAGCAGAAGGAATTTTGGAACTTGTTCACTAAGATGTATACGGTCTAACTCCATCAACCTCTCTAAGAGGGTATGTATACTATGTATCATTGATGATTACTCTCATAAAACATGGGTTTATTTCTTGAAGTCAAAAGATGAAGTACTTGGAAAGTTCAAGGAATTCAAAGCCTTGGTAAAAAACTTCTCTGGAAGGAAAATCAAGAAACTCAGGTTAGGAAATGGAGGAGAGTACACTTCAAATGATTTTGGAAGCTTTGGAAGAGATGAAGGGATTAAGAGGGAGCTCACCACTCCCTATAATCCTCAACAAAATGGTGTAGCATAAATAAAGAATAGAACGATTATGGAAGCAGTAAAGACTATGATTCATGATAAAGATCTTCTAATGCACTTGTGGGATGAAGTAGCAAGAACGACATCATATGTACAGAACATATTATACCATAGTGCACTTGGATTCAAAACCCCCAAAGAAATGTTCAATGGAAAGAAGCCATAAATAATCCATATCAAAATATTTGGTTTTCCAGTATTTGTACACATTCCGAAAGAAAAGAGAACTAAGTTGGATCCTTCATGAAAGAAGGGAATATTTGTTGGGTACTGTGAGGTCTCTAAGGCCTTAAGAATATACATAACATGATACCATCATATTGAGATAAAAAAATATGTAACCTTTTATGAAGATGAAACACTCAAAATATCAAGAAAATTCCATCTTGAAGAAGTGTATGAAGAAGAACTTGTAGCTCCCAGAGTTGTAGAACCCGTATAGGAAGTTGTAGTTACCCCCGATGATGAGATTCCAGAAGACCATGATATTATAGAATCTCAAGAACCTCCCCGTATGACTATCTATCACAAACGAAATCCATCTTGGGCTACAGAAATCATTCAGGACACAGAAAAGTATGGTGCCCTAGAAGGAACCATGAGACAAAGCAAGAAGCCTAAGCCATTCTCCAACTATATGTCCTTGATGTGTGATCTCGTAGAGAAGGAACCTACTTGATTTGAAGAATTCGTTCAGAAGAAATAATGGATGGACACCATGAAAGAAGAATACAAGTTCATTATGAAGAATGATGTATGGGAAGTATTTCCCAAACTAACGAGAAAATATGTGGTATCTTCCAAGTGGATATACAAAATAAAACATGCAACAAATGAAAGTATTGAAAAACATAAGGAAATATTTGTGGCTCGTGTATTTTCTCAAAAGGAAGGTATTGACTATGAAGAAACATTTGTTACTATAGCCAAATATACTTCTATCAGAACCATCATAGCTCTTGCAGCCAAAATGAAGTGGAATTTGCACCAGATGGATGTGAAAACAACTTTCTTAAATGGTGTTATTGAAGAAGAAGTGTATATAGAACAACCACAAGGGTTTGAAGTTGAAGATAGAAATAATCATGTCTGTAGGTTGAAGAAAACTTTGTATGGGTTGAAGCAAGCTCCTAGAGCTTGGAATGGAATAATTGATAGTTTCATGACAAACTTGGGATTTACCAAGAGTAAAGTTGATTCTAACCTTTACTTCAAGGTTATGAATGATGAGCCAGTTATATTGCTACTATATGTTGATTTGGATTTTATGAGAAGAACAAAATGACTACATATTATTAATAGGTTCTTAACACAAAATAATAGAGATACAGTAAACTGGTTTTCTATTCAATAAGGAAATAAGCTGAAACTGTAAAATGTAGCGAAAAACAAGCTTGCTTGAATGGTGTCGGCTTATCTCTGAGAAGAGATGTGACGGATGCGCTCATTTTCAAGAAGATAGTTACAATGAGGCTCTGGAGGCATTTTTACAATAAAAAGGAATGTCAAAAACCCTACACATCCAAAATCCTAACCCTAGAATATGAAGTGCCAAAAGTCATGTGGGCCCCGTTTGGGTAAGTTAGTACATCAAGTTCCTGGGGTCGTAACTTTTTCATACGATCTCTGTTTGATGCACTCAATACATCATTAGAAATATATATCCGAGGAATACAACTTTTGTGTGAGAAACATCGAAGGAACTTCCATGTTTCTCCCCGTTTTCCCAAAAAACATCATTTAGGGCCTCAAAACGACTCTGGAAGTTTCAGGACCTGAAAAATTGCTAAAAATAGTAAATTACCAAAATTGACAGAAAATTATTTTGAGCCAGTTGGAAAAGGTGGGTGGCCACTGATATCCACCTGGATGAATCCTCCCTCCTTAGGAAGAAATGGTCTCCATTGCATTGAGTTCCCCCATCAGATGAGGAAATTTCTGTTGAATTTGACCCCGGGTGAGCCACTTGCCTTGGTGTAAGAGTTGCCCTGATTTGACAACTCGATAAAGCTGGATCCCGTGCTGTCGAGTGCCCTTGATCGGTGTGTCCACAATTTGATCACTGGATGCTTGTTGTATGCAGTCGGGGTTGATCTCTATTGGTGTCAGTTGTTCTGCTACTTCTGAGGTGTCTAATAATGGTGGGAAATAAGGGCGAAGGAGATCCATGTTGAACACTGGGTGCAGGACAAGGAAAGGAGGAATGTTGAGCTCAAAAGAATTAAACCACACATCCTTGGTGATGGTGTACGACCCATAACGGAGTGGGTGAAGCTTCCAATGAGGTCTTGTAAGGCGTTCTTTCTGCAAGTGCAACCAAACTTTGTTACCCACCTGAAACTTATGTGGCACTCGATGTTGATCATGGCACTGCTTGTACTTGTCATTGGACTTCTATAGGATATCCTAAACCTATTGGCAGATATGCTGGATCCACTCAATGAACTGGGTGGCTTTGTCAGCTTCAGTTGGAGTAGGAGATGTGTTGATCGAGGTGACCGCAAGGAGAAGTGTAACATCTATGGGACCCAATGGTTGGAATCCAAACCCCACCTGAAAGGGGCTGTGGATGGTTGAGCTATTGTAGCTATGATGGACATAGGGAAGGATCTCATCCCATGTGCGAGGGTGCTTGAAATTATACATGCGAATGATATACCAAATCATTCGATTTACGACCTCGGTTTGGCCATTTGTCTGGGGGTGGAAGGTCATGGATTTGGTGAGCTTGGTGTCCAGCAATGACCAGAGGCTCGACCAAAATGTGTTGGGAAATCAATTGTCCTGATCCGAGACAATGGTTTATGGTATTCTAAAATGTACCCAGACTCGTTCAAAGAATATCTTGACAGTGGCCTTTTTTATGATGCTCTTCTCCCAGGCAACCATAATCGCCATCTTAGAAAAGCGATCAACAACCACAAAAACACAGTCATTTCCCCTCTTGGTGGACGGGAGGCCTAACATGTAGTCCATTGAGATGGATTCCCATGGTATTTCAGGAGTAGGAAGAGAGGAGTACATTCCCTATTTCTTAATGGTTGGTTTGGCAATAGCGTAGGCAGTGCATGACCTTAAATACTTGTTGACTTCCTGTCAAAGTTTCGGCCAGTAGAAATGTTTCTGTAGCATCGCCACTGTGTTTTCGATGCCGAAGTGTACTGCCACCTGATTTTAGTGGGATTTCCAGACCATCTTCACTTGCTCGCTTGATGGAACACAGATATGTCCCATATGACACAACAATCCATCCTCAATATGGAAATTATCGACAACTGCGTTTGCACCCAACATTTGGTAGCTGGTGGTGAATTCCGGGTTTGTCTCATAGAGTTGGGGCCATCCAGAGCTCTCATGGCCGCAAAATTCTAGCACCGTGGTGAGTGTCTTGACTGGCGGTATGCTGAGGAAATCAGTGACACGGTTGGTGCTGCATGTTTTATACTTGATGTTAGGTGGAATTGCTGTAAGTATGTGGACCACATTTGTTGGCGGTCATTCTGCAATTTTCCTTATGTATGCATGAACTATAGTGGCTTATGGTCAGTGTGGATGACTGTCTCCTTCCTAAGAGTGTAATGTCTCCACTAGCAGTAGGCTTGCACAATGGAGTACATTTATTTGTTGTAAGTAGGGTATTTACGGACAACATCTGATAGTGTCTCACTATGATAGGCCACGAGGTGACCGTGTTAAGTGAGAATGATGCCCACAACATAGTCTGAAGAATATGTATCGATCTCAAAGGGCTGCTGCAGGTCTGGTAGTGAAAGTACTGGGGATGAGAATAAGCATTGCTTAAAATCATCGAACTCTTGTTGTTGGGACCGACCCCATGCAAATTTAGCCTTACTACCATCCCTAGTTATTTGGCTGAGGGCCCATGCAATATGAGATAATCCCAACACGAACCTGTGGTAGAAATTGGCAAGGCCCAAGAAGCTCTGAAGCTTAGTGAGTGTGGTTGGGGATGGTTAGTCACGGATGACTTGGATCTTGGCTGGATCCACATGTACGCCATGTTGATCAAAGATGTAGCCTAGGTAAGGGACCCTGTCCATGCCAAAGAAGCATTTTTCCAAGTTGGCATATATCTTGTGTTGCCGTAGGGTGTGCAAAACCTGCTGAAGATGTTGCAAGTGTTTGTCCTAAGTCTTGTTGTAAATGAGAATGTCATCCAGATAAACCACTACAAAAGTATTGGTGAATGGTCGCAGGATATCGTCCATCATCCTCATGAAAGTTGTTGGAGCATTTTTCAAACCAAAGGGCATGACCAACCATTCAAAAAGGCCTTCATTTGACTTGAAGGCGGTCTTCCATACATCTGTCTGTTCTATCAGGACCTGGTGGTAGCCAGAATTTAGATCAATCTTACTGAAGTATTTGTCTCCCGTGAGTTGATCAAGGAGGTAGTCGATTCGGGGAATCAGGTACCAGTTTCTAACTGTGATTTTATTCAGATCCCAGTAATCAATGCAGAGTCGCCAGGTTCCATCTTTCTTCTGTACCAACATGATTGGGCTCCCACAAGGTGATGAGATGAGAAGGATGTGCCCCTTGTGAAGTATTTCTTGGATCTGTTGCTTGATATCCTCATTCTCTAACAAAGAGTGGCGATAGACTAGCCCATTGGGAAGCGGTGTGCCAGGGGTCAGATCGATGGGGTGCTTTACTTGGTAGTTCATAGGTACCCCGATAGGTGAGGAGAAGATATCTGAGTATTCTTCCATGACCTTATCTACTTGCTTCTGCTATGTGGAGATCTCGGTTATAGAGACCCTGGATGTGGCTGTGATCTTTCGCTCATTCCGAGAGCGAATCACGAAGAAGAGAAACTTCTCATTTGAGAGATGAACTTCCTGCATTGCTTAATAGAGATCAAAGATATAGCACTAGGTGGGACTACCTCAGGTATCTTCTATAATTTCCTGTTCAAAGTAATAATAACACTATGAGGCCTAGACTCATATATAGCATGATGTTTCCATAAATAAGTTTGGCCCAAAAGAACATCACAAACTTCGAGAGGAGCAACATCACACAATACCTCGTCTTTGAAGGGATTGATACTGTATGACAGTCGACACTGTTGGCTGATGCGAAGATCGCTTCCTTGGTGGACCCATCCAATGGTGTAGGTTTGTGGGTGCGATGTTTTTGGCAGGGCCAACTGCTTGATGACCTCTACTGAGATGAGGTTCTTCTGGCTACCGCTATCAATGATGAAGTGAAATAGGGTGCCTTTTACCCACATCTGTGAATGGAAGAGGCGTTCTCCTTCTTCTGTCTCATCTGGTTCACTAGGATGGAGCTTGGTGGTAGCAACGGTGGCACTGGTTTCCACGTCAATGATATGTCTTTCCCTTTATAGTTCTGACTCAGAGTTAGAACCTGCGTCTAATTCAGAGGCTTTCACTTCAGCCATGAACGACAGCTTTGAGTGGAAGTTAGTAGTGTTATGCCAAGGGCTCTTATGGAAGTCACACCACTTCTTGGTATCTTTCTTTGTCTTTCTGGTGTCCTTCTTTGCTTACGGTTTGGATTGGCTGTGCTGATACTATTCACATTTTCTCTTTCCTTTGTTTCATGGGTCGGGGCTGCCCTTTCCTGTTTTTTTTGTGAGGGTTTCCCAGGCCCAAATTGCTGCATATTTTGTTTGATCATTTGATCGATTTTGATGACATATCGGTAGGCCACCCCCAAGGATGAGATGTCTCGAAATTCCATTTAGGTTTGGATGTATCTATGCAGAGCACCACGATACTTGAGCACCAAATGTCACTTCGAATATTTGATACCCAGTTTGGTGCACAAGGTATGGAAGATATTTGTGAAGTATGGCACTGCTTGGTCTATTTCTTGTCGTAGTGTGGTCCATTTGGTATACAAGTCATCATAAATTCCAATAGGGTAGTATTTTTCCTTAATAGCATCCTTGAAGGATTCCCAGGTTTTCATGACTGTAAATAATGAGGGTTCCTCTATTTCCTTTTTCTCACAGAAAGTTTCCCACCAATCTTTGACATGGGGAACGACTTTGAGGAGCGCAAAAGAAAAATTTTCTCTATTCGAAAAGTTATGGACAAAAAAATACCCTTCTAGTAGATTCAACCACTTGTCTACAACATCTGCATCTATTTGACCTTCAAATATAGGAATATCGAATTTTATTTGTACCTTGAAGGGGGCGGCGCCTCCGCTAGAAGAATATGTGTCGCCTGTTGGTAGCCACCAAAGAATTTGCGCAAAAATATCCATTATCTCGTTCCTTTGTTGCGTGAGGGCTTCCCCAAGAAACATTTTGAAAGGATCTCATGTCCCATTCACTTTCTTTTCTCCTAGCATGAGAGGTTGCGTGGGCATGCGAGATATTTTGTCCTCAAGAGAAACAAGCTCGAGACCCAACTCTTTGTAATCCAACCTTGATGGGGACATTTATTAAGACGATAAGGAGCATATCACTCTGATACCACTTATCCAGATTTTATGAGAAAAATGAAATGACTACAGATTATTAACATGTTCTTAACACAAAATAGCAGAGATACAGTAAAACCGGTTTTCTATTCAATAAGGAAATAAGATGAAACTGTAAAATGCAGTGGAAAACAAGCTTGCTGGAATGGTGGCAGCTTATCTCTGAGAAGAGATGTGATGGTTGGGCTCATTCGCAAGAATATAGTTACAATGAGGCTCCGGAGGATTTTTTACAATAAACAAGAATGTCAAAAACCATAGACATCCAAAAGCCTAACCCTAGGAGATGAAGCACCAAAAGTCATGTGGGCCATGTTTGGGTAAGTCAGTACATCAAGTTTCCGGGGTTGTAACTTTTGCATATGATCTCCGTTTGATGTGCTCAATATATCCTTAGAAATATCTATCCGAGGACTACAAATTTTGTGTGAGAAACATCGAAGGATGTTCCATGTTGCTCCCCATTTTCCCAAAAAATGTCGTTTAGGGCCTCAAAATGGCTTCAAAAGTTTCAGGACTTGAAAAACTGCTAAAAATAGTAAATTACCAAAATTGCCAGAAAATTGTTTTGAGCCAGTTGGAAAAGGTGGGTGGCCATTGATATCCACCTGGATCATATGTGGATGATTTATTCTTGACGGGAGAATAAAATATCATCGCAGATTGCAAGAAGAAGATCGATGCAGAATTTGAGATGAACTACCTAGGCCCAATGCATTATTTATTAAGTCTTGAAGTTTGGAAGAGCCCAGAGAAGATCTTCCTTAACCAAGGGAAGTATGCATTTGAAATAGTGAAGAGATTTGACATGTTGGAATTAAAATCCATGACTACACCCATGGAAACGAATTTCAAGCTCCTGGTTGATACTTTGTTAGAGTTGGTTGATGCTACTCTATACAAACATATTATTGGTTCGTTGATGTATCTAAAAAATACCATGCTAGATATATTCTTTTTTGTGAACAGCTTGATCCAGTGTCTGGTGGAGCCTAGACGTGTTCACCTTGTATCTACAAAGCATGTGATGAGATTTCTTAAGGGTACATTGGATTATGGTATCTGTTATAATGGAGATCATGACTTCAGATTGTATGGTTATACTGATTCATATTGGATTGGAAGTACTTCAGACATAAATAACACTTTAGGATGTTGTTTCACTTTTGGGTTAGCCATGAATTCATGGAAAATCAGGAAGCAATCCAATATTTCTCTCAGCACGACATAGGCAGAGTACATTGCATCATGTTCCACTAGTTGTGAAGCCATATGGCTTCAGAAGTTGTTGACAGGTATGTTCGATCTAGAGATGGAAGCCACTGTGATTCTATGTGATAACTAGAGATGTATAAAGATGACGAAGAACCTAGTGTTCCATGATAATTCAAAGAACATAGAGATCTGGTACCACTATATTCATAATATGGTGCAGTGGGGAGCTATAAAGCTCCAATATGTTGGCACAAATGAGAAGGTTGAAAATGTGTTGACTAAGCCTCTGTCTCGTGTGAAGTTTGAGTACTTCCGAGACAAGCTTCGTATTGTCCGAAAGGACCTCCATTGAAAGGGGGAGTGATGATGATGATACTATGGTGTCTTGACCAACAATGGGTAGCTTCGTTAGGAATTTATATCCTAGGGGACTGATCATCCATGTTCATATCCCGAACAAGTTGTTGTTCATTTTCATTATTTTATATTGAAAACACAAAAATATTGAGAATTTTTCATTATTAGCATTTGATCTTTTTGGGTTCTTATCGTTGATATTAGTACATGTATAGAACGATTGCATTTTACTTTGAATTGTAGAATCAAATTGAAAATTGCATATTGAAAAGATTATCATTTATTGGGAATTGAAGTTACAAATTTGCATGTTATTTATATTCATTTATTTTACTTGTTGTTTCATAACATCATCAGTTTCAGTACTGCAGCTTTTTGAGTAAGCAAGGCCACTAAAAGCAACACTGATAATTTAAAATTGATTAGAAATTACTTTATTTTCTCGGGTGCACAAACTAGCTTAGGATTTAGAGCCTTGGAATAAAATTTTGTGAGTAAACTTCTCCAAGGATATTAAATCAACATATGTGTCTTACTAAGGGAGTGGTGAAATCCGTTGTATAATTGGTGACGTTAGAAGGCTCCGCTTAAACCAAAATTAAGCACAAGGTCGCGTGAGGTTGGTTGAGGGCATATCCCCCCAATACCTTCTTAGCTTCAGATATATTTCTGGGGATCTATTCGTATATGGGTATATTTCTAGTACCTTTACCTATTTGAGAGGTGGTTCTTTCAAGATTTCAGGCTTTGTTACCCTACCCATACGGTAGACCTGACTTATGACTGTTCACCAGCACATCGGTTATATCATGGTTTCTTAGTTTCTTGACATAGGTACCACATATGTTACTTGTAGGGGTTATTCTAAAGGTATCGTGGGTCAGATAAGGGTCATACAACACCCAACCTTTATGTAGGATTACCTCTCTGGGGGATCTGACCGAATGGTTGTTAAGCTGACGAGGGCCCTTATAACCGATTCAGAAACCTCTGATCTTTTGCAGGGAGTCTCAGGCCCCTCTTGGGTGAGGCATACCTACTTTAGGGAGGGAGGCCCCTTTCAACCACTTTATCCTGTTTGTGTGCATATTGGCCTTTTTTTTTAATTTTGGTGTGTTCTTTGATTATTAGTTCACCTTAGGATTTTGTATTGTGCCATGATTTTTCATTATCATGTATAGTGGAGTCCCTTTGAGTCCCTCATTTAGCACTACCTCCCCCATGAAATTCGCTCATTTCATGGGGATGAATCAGCCAGTGTTTCATAATGGTATGAAAAATCGTGATGCTTAGTCAATACCTTGGGTCTCTAATCATCTTCCTCTTGATGTGCCAAATATGATTTTTCCTTTTCCATCCCCTCCCTCGCCTTCTTATATGAATCCTAGTTTTGGATCCGGGGGTATGTTGGCTCCTTTTTCTATGTCTTCATTTGATGGGAGTCATATCCCTCAACCGACTCTCACCGTGGGAGGTTGGAATCTCCCTTCTTATAGATCCAATTTTGGCCTCACTCTTCCAGGAGAAAATTCTCAAAAGGGTGGTTATTCTGCTTATTACACCCCATCCATATATCCTTCTTCAACTATGTCATCTCCTACAAACAATTTTCCCATGACCGACCTCCATCTATCCTCTAGTATTTCATACGAAGGGAATCAATTTTATGGTACAGGATACCCCCTTCAAGGAATACCTTCATCTAGGGGCATTATATATCCTCACCTGAGTAACCCATGTCACACTTTTTTCTCTTCGCAAACATTTTCTTCGGTGATGATGCCTTTACAAACCTCTATGGATCAATTAGGCAGAGGACACTACCTTTCTAGGCAGGGACAGGGTGTAGACCAAGATCTTTCCTGGCCTACATTTTTTTCAAATCTAGTCTTTCTCGAGACCTTGGTCTCAAATGATGCAACCAACTGTCATTTCCAATCCAGCAGTCGCAAGTCATGCTGGAGGCACAACTATAGTCACTGTGATCCATTATGACATCACATCTCCAGCCCTGATCATCCATGTTGGAGAGTCATCACCAACCTCTGTACATCATGTGGGCGATGAACTACCAACCTCTATCAGTTGATCTAAGAGCATGTCACCAACCATTGTGAGTGACGTTGGGGAATTCATACGATTGAGAAGCCTCGACGTATAGGACGTAAGCCCAAGTTCCTTTGTAGGATTTTCAAAGGAGGACATTTAACTCAATTGTTCCCTACTATTGTTATGGTAGAAGAAGTGCAGTCCTTGTTTGATAACCCTTTTGGTTTGTAGTCGTCTTTGGTTTCCCAACATTATATTTATCCTTTGATTGAAAAAGTAGTTATTCCGATACAATTTTCACCCAACAACGCTCCCGTTTTGAGGAGTGAAGATTATTTTGACCATGTCATGGACATTCCTAGTCCCGAATCTTCTAAGCAAGGGCGAATTTTACTTTCCCGGAGTTCTCTTCCTCCAATTCTTAGAGAGATTCCCTTTGACTCAAATGGTCTTGTGGGGTATCAAATTCCTTCTCCTATGCCCTTTCAAATAAGATGCATTCTCTGATATATCATTGAGAAGGTAACCTCTGCGATTTGTTTATCCCCCTCTACTTGGAAAGCCTTGGGTTTTCCCAAGATTGTGTCAGTGATTTGTAAGCTACTGACCTTTCATAGAAGTCCTGCATGGGAGCCTTGGCCTCCCCCTTGATGTGCCACTTAGAGAAATCCCAATGAGTCTAGTTTAAGCTCTTTTTTGACTCTCTCAAAAAGAGAAAAGATTTTCGAGTGAACTTGTCTCTTTCACACTCGTAAATTGGATTTGAAAGGATGTCTATTTGGTGTAAGTTTACCCCTTTTTCAAACCAAGTAGACTAAGATTACAAAAAATGACAAATTTTGGTGTTGATTTGTAATTGCATCTCATTCTCTTACTTGCAGTATTGAGCCTATTGTTGGTTCTCACTTTCACATTATAATCCTATAACCTTTGCAGTTTGCATCATCATCCAAGCAGATCGATTTTTATATCCTTTGCATCTTGACACCCTATACCCAAGACGAAACATTTCCCCTAGTGTCCATATCCCTCATGAACCTCCTTGCATTGAGAATAGGTATGTTCCACTACTGGAACTAGTTTCTTACTTGTGACACTCGTTTCCTCCTCTATATCATAACATTCATTTGACTATGAAAAAAAATAAGACGAGCACGAAAAACATATTATCTTATATTGGCAGTAGTCGTGTCACCTTTGAATAAAGAACAAAACTTTTGAGTCCACGTGTCATCAAAATTTTGGGTTTAGCATGAACTTAGGAAGTTGAGCTCATCACTTTGATTTTACTCCCCCGACTGGTTACTCTTCCAGTCCCTATGGAGAGTTTGATTGGTGCCTCCTGCATCACAAAGTTTCATCATTGAGTCTATGCTGCCAGAGTCTTCCAAATGTCTCATGCTCTTGTTCAAAGGATGTCTATCAACCTGTGTTAGCCATTCCTCAGAACTCTTGACTTTGCATGCCATCCATAACCTCATTATGTCTCAGAATTACTTGAATTTGTAGTCATATTGTGCACCCTGGTCCTACTTTCATCATTGGTAGGTAACCTTGAACTCAAAAGTTGAAATTTCATTATTGGTCACTGACTGGGAGGTTTCCCTTGTGTTCGACGAAAATAAATCTATTCACACAATGGGATTCATGTAGTGTCTTGGTTTCCATTAGCCTTATTGGTGGTTTCCTTGCCTTTGTCAACAGTTTTCCTTATTGGCTGCTATTCATAGGGTTTTTTTCATGTACCTCTTGCATCTGGCACACGCAAAAGACACATAGGGTCGTTGGTTTGTGAACATGTTCTTTGTTGATTTCCTCCAAGTCATGAAGCTTATGCTTTGTACCTCATGCTGAATGATGAGAGATGCCTCAATGATCTCCTTTCAGTCGGTCTCCTTCCATTGAACTCATCCCATCTATTCTGGAAATGAGACCTAGAGTCCTATGAGTACCTAGAGGCTTGCAGTCATTAGTGGTAGGTTCTCCCACCATCGACAATTTGGAATACATCAATGTCTCCTGATCGATGGATTCTTGAAGTGTTCAACCCCAACACCTTTATTCACACTTGTAAGAATGTACTCGGTTCCTTGATACCTACTTTCATTATCGGTAGGTTGTCTCACATTTGTTAATGATATACCTTAATGACCGGTAATCAAATGAAGTCTCATTGTTTTTTACCTCAACTCCTTTATTCACACAATGTAGAATTGCACCTTTGGAATATTGTGTAGAAGACTTGAAGACATCAGTTCATAGTCACAACTTTCGTGAGTTGTTTCTATATTTCATTGGAGTACTGCCTATGTGACTTCAATGGTTATGGGAGATCAGATTGTACTCCATTGTATACATATATATTCAGATTGATTTTGAGACTGTTTTTACTGGGCCTTGTTCGTGACTATGACAGCCTTTGGCAGATAGCCACCTTTGTATTTCCTATTCATGGCCATGAACAATTGTTTGGTATATTTTCACATGGATTTGCGGTGTAATTCAAATTAGCAGCCACGTGCACAAAGTCAATATAGATTGTAATATTCTCATGAACAACTAGTTCTTCTAGCCGAGTCTCCATTACTCCACTTCTGGGTATGATAATGTATTTCGGCCATCACAGATACTGCTCTAACCTCACACATTAGGGGGCATCTATTATTGCAATATTTTCCTCACCCTATGCAAATTTGTTCAAAAGGCCTTTTTCCATTTCCCTATGTAGACTTGAAGTCCCTTTTTGCAAACCCCATAGCTAAAAAAAATATTTTTCCACATATACACGCCCTAACTATTATACACCATGCATATACGCAGGTTGCACCATTACAACCTGCATACATTGGGTTTTGTGCCCAAAATTAAAAATAGTTTCAATTTTCCATGTCACATCATGGGATCCATAATCCTTGACCTTCCATATACTGGAAACATTATGACTCGCCCCTTCAGTTCCATTTTAAGGCTATAAATGGGCCATATCCAAGGTGTGGAAAAGAGGAGAAGAATTCAACTTTGAGGGCAAAGTTACTCTGGATAAATTATTCACTTCATATTGAGTCTACATCCCTTTGTCCTTTTAAGTCTAAACACATTGTTCAGCCCCCAAGCTCTCTCCTAATTGATTTAGAACCTCATTGTATCTCTTATATGAGCTTTCCTTTTGTGGAGGATTGAAGTGGTGGAGGCCCTGCTGGAAGGGACTTAGTTTCTCGGTTCTGAACCGTGACAACACGAAAGTTTGTAATTCATTCAATTTTGTTGATTACATTTTAATAGAAATACTCTTTTCTCACCCAATTAATGTCTTTCAAATGTTTGCATTGTTATTCCATGGGCATATTTGTTATGAATATTGTTGGAATATGCTATCGAGTGTGCTAACTTTATATATTATCACCATATGCTTGTGTTTCTTGGTTGTTGAGGACAAGTTGTAGGTGTATCTCTTTGAGTCGAGTGATCAATAGTGGAATTCATTGAACATCTTGACGAAGTAGGCTCCATTCCATAGAGAGATTTTCCTCATAACACTATTGTTTTTACATGTTTTAAATATGAACTGCATGTTGATACTATATGGGGAATATTGAAGATAATTTTACCTTACAAAAATTACCTATGCTGTCATAAAAATTGAGGCGAGTTGACTAGAAAAAAATGTTGTTATAAACACTCAAACAGTTAGTGGACAACAAGGAAAAATACAATGTAAAGAATGGTGACACATCATGAGTTTGGAGAAAGTTCACATAATAGAGAGGAATATTCTGATGAGAGTAGGGTGGTGGAAACTCTTCTAGATTTAGATGAAACTGTACAAAGCCTTATGGAATAATTACCAAGTTGTAAGACAGAAAATGAAAGGCTGATAAAAGAATAAGAAAAACAAACTGAAATTAATGTAGTCTTACTACAAATCCTATCAGATATAACATGGTCCAATATTCAGTAATGTGAACAAACATAATGTTAAGAAAAACCAAAATCCACCTGAGATACAAAAAACATGGCCTTAAAAGAAACAACACAAGAAGAAGCACCTTGAAGAAGGCCCAACATGGAGCCAACATGCATGCTAACATTAAGGACTCATATAAAGGATTCTCTAGTAAGGTAATTTACAGCTCCAAGGAATTGTCTAGCAGTGAGACTAGTTCACCCCTCTAGGGGAGAAGAAAGAGGAGAAAAAGTGTTAAGGGGCATGACCTTGAAGATTTTAAGAAAGCTAAGACACCCACTTTTGATGGAGAGATTAAGAAGGGAGAAGAAGTGGAATCTTGGATACTTGGCCTAAATAAGTATTTCAGAGTCCATGACTACTATGAAAACTTAAAGGACCAAATATCCATTTTCAACTTGAATGGAAAGGCCTCCATATGGTGGGAAGAACTTAGGAATGTGAAAGGAATTCATGAAAAAGATATTTCATGGAAACAATTTGAGAAATATTTTAAGAAAAAGTATCTATCTGAGAGTTACTATGATTAAAATACTAAGGAGTTATATGAACTCAAGCTGGGACAAATCATGATAGATGAATATGTCAAAAAATTCCTTGAGCTGATAAGGTATGTGCCTTATATCAGGGATGCAAAGACAAAGATACATCGGTTCATTAGTGGACTGCCTCAATCCTTTCGAGACAAGATTGAGTTTGATGAACCTAAGA
The DNA here is from genome assembly GCA_032191745.1 of Picea mariana. NCBI lineage: Eukaryota > Viridiplantae > Streptophyta > Pinopsida > Pinales > Pinaceae > Picea > Picea mariana. Next base: position 20,819 of record JASDQU010684052.1, on the reverse strand, counting down.
CCTTGGAAGACACCATTACGAAGGCAAGGTACTGCTATGAGAAATTCAAGCACAAGGAATAACCTCATAAGGATTGGAAAAATGAAAGAAAATTGGGATTCAATAAGAAGGGTTTTAAACCCTCAAGATTTAAGAACCATGGGAAAGGTTCTAAGATGATCCTTCCTACTAAAAGTGTGTATCACAAAAAATTTCCATCTCAAAGTGGAGATAAACCATTGGGATCAGCCCCAGGAAAGACTGATAATACAAAGAGAGAACCCTTAAAGTGTTGAGGATGTGGGGAAGAAAATTTGTTGAGGTACTTCCCACATAGGAAACAAGACAATAGGAGATTCTACAACATCTAGGAAACTACCATAATCAATGATGTTGCTAGGAGCATGCCACAAATCTATGTAGCCCTGGATTATAGACAAGATGACCACCAAGCTTCAGTCATGGAGATGGAGGGTATGATTTCCAACCGTCTTGTTTCTATTTTGATTGACCCTGGTTCTAATCTGAGTTATGTTTCCCCTCAAACTATTGAGAAATATAAATTGCAGCCAATAAAACATGCTAAGTCATGGTTGGTACAACTAGACATTGGAGCAAAAACAAAGGTAACACAGGTCTTACCAACATGCCAATTCATTGTGAATGGGATATCCACACAAACAACACTAAACATACTTCCTCTAGGATCTTATGACATGATGGTTGGCATGGATTGGTTGTCTTCCCATAAATCCAAGTTAGACTATTACAATAAAAAATTAGAATGTGAAGATGAGGAAGGGGAGAAAAGAACCCTACAGGGAATTTAAAAACATGTCTCAGTGAGACAAATCTCAGCCCTTCAAGTGAAGAAGTATTGCAGAAAATGATGTCATTTGTATGCAATATATGTACTGAACTCTATTGAGGATAGTGAAACAAGTTTAAAGGACCACCCTATATTAATATAGTACAAGGATGTGTTTCTAGAAGAGGTACCAGGTCTACCTCCAAGAAGATATATTGATTTCTAAATAGAACTTGTACTTAGAGTGGTGCTAATGTCTAGAGCACCCTGAAAACCCTATAGAATGAGTACACTAGAGCTAGTTGAGCTCAAACTACAGGTGAGGGATATGTTGGACAAAGAGTACATTGGGCCTAGTGTGTCCCCTTGGGGAGCACTAGAATTGTTTCTGAAGAAGAAGGATGGCACCCTCAGGTTGTGCATAGACTATATACAACTCAACAAGATGGAAATTAAGAATAAATATCCTTTTCCACAAATTGATGACCTATTGGACTAGGCAAGGGGTGCTACAATATTTTCTAAGATTGACTTAAGGTCTGGTTACTATCAAATCCAAATTAAGGATGAAGACATACATAAAACAACCTTTAAGACAAGGTATGGGCACTATGAATTTGTGGTGGTGCCATTTGTGGTGGTTATAATATGAGTTTATTGAGCTAGATGCTAGCATAATATTTTATCTTGTTTGAATGGTATAATATGTGGCTCTACAGGCCTAGCCGCTTGGGAAATGTGAAGTAGAACTTGAATATCATATTTTGTAAAGGGTTTTCTGCTTACCTCCATTTAGAAAAGGAGAACTGTTAGTAATGAGGTTTTAAATTAATTTGGGGCATAATAATTTGGCCTCTGTGTTGGTTGGAAAATCCTCAAATGGATTTGCCAAGGTTCAATTTCACAAATATAGAGTCGAGATAGACTCTATGGGGCTGCTCAGGGTCTGTCAATCCCTCAAAATTACCTTTTCCCTATTGTAGAATTCGAGCTATATAGAAGAAAGGTGCTTCCTTCAAATTGTTTTCTTTTCCAAGTGACCTCAAGCTCGAGTCCATGAACTCAACCAAATATTGGTTAATATTTAAGAGTGTAGCCTTTGGGGGCTTTTAAAATTCCCATATGACCACGACCCTGGAACCCTTTTCTACGCTCAAAAGGAGCTAAGCATTCTGGGCTTTGGGACTACAGAGGTCCAAGATTCTGGGATGTTTGAAATTCACAACACTCCAATCCCATCGAAGGAAACCTACTGACATAGTTACAGGTGGTTTGAAAAAAATTTGGCGGTCTCTTATCTGTTACCATGTGATCTTCCCTATCATTAACCACTAACCAAATTTTCAGCCAGGAAGCAACGAAATTTGTAGATCAAAGGAACTTTAGGATCTTCCCTAACTGTTGGATATAATCTCAATTCAATGTTGACCTACTTTGGGATTAAAAATGTGTTAAATAGATAGAACCCCCAAGTGTCGAAGTCACGAAGTGACGCAAGCCATAGATATAAGAATCCTTTAGGACCCTTCTCGACCGTTATATAGAGTGTCGTGGAAAGATAGGGTAAGTGAAAATGTTGATCGACAACATACATTCATCCATGCTTTATGAAATTTCTGGTAGGTAACCCTTCGAGGATTTATTGGGTTAAGAATGGTAAGGGTTAAGAATTCAAGAAATACCAAAGTGGTGAAATCCCGCCAACCTTCAGATTGAGGGAAGGAATTTGGGAGCATTGGGGACCATAGATTGAGGATTTGCTGGGAACTTTTCTCACCCATTCGATAAACTAGTGGGGAGGCAATGTAAGCATTTCGATGAAGTATTACTTCATGAGATATAAGGTTTGACTAGTGAAATCATACCAAAGGCCGAAGAATACAAGGAAAGGAACTATAGGACTTCAGGACTTCGGTGCTCCGGGGTTCCAGGAGATTCGAGGACATAGGATGGGGTGTTAATAACCGAAGTTATGAAGAATTGAAGTACCCTTGTTGTAGTGTCCAACTCCGATTTGATGAGTTTTCATATGCCATGACATAAAAGGTTGGTTTGTTGTTCATGGGGGTCGAACTCGCGACCTCCGAAGACAGGTGGCAGAGTCTTGGCAGGGGCCGAGCTACCAGCCCACCCACATGATGGTTCTTAACCATATGGCTTAAAATTTATATTAAATTTTGCACTACATTTTAGTTTGGCGAGGTCTGGGTCGGGGCTAAGCCCCATGCCTTGGTTGCATCCCATTCTACATATGGCCTTTACCATAAAACCTCACCACTCAAATGTTTCGGGTGGAAAACTCTCTAGCCTTTATCCCACGATCACATCACCCTTTGCCATATGACCACAATGCGGAACTACCAACAGTTAGGTTCAGTTAGGTGCTACTTTTACGATCGTCGCTTGGCCACATAGGCCACACGACTAAGACCTCTACTGAGAAAAGGGGCCAACACACTAATGTTGTGACATTTTGCTAGATTTTGTGAGAAGGCACACATTCTAGGTTTTTGGCATGGAAAACACCCGTCATCTAGGTTCAGTCAGTTTGGGTGAGTTTTGGTGAGTAGAGACAACAAAGAATTGGGAGAAACTTCCAGAGAGTGATTCCAACTCAGTGTTTGGCCAAACCAGGTGCAGGAAGAGCCCAACTAGGGGTTTTTGGACATTCTATAACCATTGAAGCCATCCATTTCTCATTATGAGCATTGTAAAGCATTTATTTTGACACTTTGAGCATTAGTGAAAATGATCCATTGGAAGCTGGACCAAGAGATGTAGCCCAAGAGAGGGGTGAACTCCTTTATCATTTTGTTGTGTTAATGTGTGTATTTTGATGGTTGTTTATGCTGCTCATGATTAAGTAAAAACTCATTAATATTTATGTGTTTATAATTTGATTCTATTACCCAAGCACATACCATTTCACTTGCAATTTTAAAGAGATTCAAGCCTTTACATTTCCAGATCAAGTTGGTATCAGATCATATGTTTTTGAAGGTTTTATTGTTTGCAAGTGTTTGTTTTCTGATGCTTGCAAGGTTGAATCTCACAAGAGGAGAAGGTAAACTTGTAGAGCCAAGTTCTCAACTGTCAATAAGGATAACTACACAATCACGTCAAGATTCAAGAAGTTATTCAACAAGTATGGCTCATGAGGAGATTCATGAAACTCTTACTTCAGAGGATGAAACATTCAAAAAATCTTTCTATGATATGATAGATATGTTCATAGTTTTATATGAAGAAATAAATGTAATATTGCAAGGTGAAATCTCAAACCCTCCAAAGGGTAATGGAGATAGTGGTGATAAAAATCCAAAGGGAAATGGATGGAATGGTGATACTCCACCTGCTTCACCTCCATCTTCCACCTCTTCTACCATTTCACAACCACCTCCAAATTCTCCAAAAGAACATGGTAAAATTCCTCTACAAACTCCTTTTCTTAAGCTTGATATTAAGTTTGAATTTCCTATGTACAAGAGAGAGGTAAATGCTGAGAAATTGGATAAATGGATTCATCAGATTGAAGTGTATTGTAGGATACAAAGGATAAAAGATGATGAAACTAAGATTCAACTTGCTTCTCTTATATTGGAAAGTGAAACACTCATTTGGTGGGAAGAAAAAACTCAAGAGGACATGAAGAAACATGGTAAAGTTTTATCCTCTTGGAAATATTTTATTGTTGCACTTAAAAGACAATTTTATCCATTAGGATACATGAAAAAAGTTATTATGGATTGGAAAAAATTTAGACAAGCTAAAGGGAAAAGTGTTCAAAGCTACACTCAATAATTTATAAGAAGATCTTTAATTTTGGGTATAGATTTGTCTTCTCAAGAAACTTTACTCAAATATATTGGAGGATTTCATAGCTACATGAGGCACATGATACTTATGTTTAAACCTACAAGTATAGATGAAGTTTGTGTACACGAAACTCATTTGGAAGCAAGAGGGAGGAGTGAACCTCAAGAGGGAAAAAAATACCTTTTGTTCATGGAGACAAAGGAAAGAAGAATTTCAAGGGAAATGGAAGAAAGAACGCTTCAGTCAAGAAAGAGGGAGAGAAACTCACATGTAAACACTGTTCAAAACATGGCCATGATGAAGACCATTGTTGGAAACTTCATCCTGAAAAGAGACCCAAAAAGTTCATCCATAAGGGGAAACCAAAGACTACTACAACCGTACAACATGATTTAGGTTCTGATTCGGGTGATGAAACAAATATTACAACCATGGGTTTTCAAGGTAAGGATTATATTGCAAGTACTAATTCTTCAAGTAGTAGTAGCCTCAATGAAACTCAACATGAAAAAGAAAGAATAGAGCTTTTCCACATAAGAGGGATTTCAAAGCATACCAATATAGATGCTCTTTTTGATACTGGATCTCAAGCAAACCTCATATCTAAAGACATTGTTAAGAAACTAAAATCGGAAACTACTCCACATCCTAAACCATACCCTCTAGGATGGATATGCGACAATGCCAAATTGCATGTGACAAGAAGGTGTAAACTTAGATTTTCCATCACTGCGAATTTTATAGATGAGGTAGAGCTTGATGTTATTCCTTTGGATATCTGTGTTATTGTGTTGGGAAGCCCATACTTATATGATAGGAGAGCCATATTTCATACGAGAACAAGTATCATTTGTTTAAAAATGGAGTTGAGTACATTGTTAGAGATATACAAAGAAGTTGAATTTGTCACTTGTAAATTCTAGAAAAATGAAGAGATTAGTCAATGCTAGTAAGAATTTTGTCCTCTTGATGATCAAACCCAAAGACAATGTTGAAAAAGAATCTTTCCAATGTTGTGATTCAAAGTTGAAATCTGATTTATATGAGGTTGTTAACCAATATGATGAGATTTTTCAGAAACCAAAAGAATTTCCTCGAAAAAGGGCCATCCAACATGAGATACAATTGCAGCAAGATTGTCCTCTTCCAAACATTAGTATGTACAGGATGTCAGTCATGGAGAATGATGAAATTAAAAAACAAATCCAAGAGTTTCTTGACAAAGGCGTAATCATGCCAAGCACATCGCCACATGGATCACCAATTTTTTTAGTGCCAAAGAAATATGGTACATGGCACATGTGTGTAGATTTCAGGGCCTTGAACAAGATTACGGTAAAGAATCATTATCCTCTTCCTAGAATTGATGATTTNACTTGGAAGACAACTTTTAAAACAAAGAAAGGTTTGTTTGAGTGGATGGTAATGCCATTTGGACTTTGCAATGCTCCTGCTACATTCATGAGAATCATGAATGATGTTTTGAGGCCTTTTATTGATGATAGTGTGATTGTATACTTGGATGACATTTTTATATTTAGAAAATATCGTGAAGATCATGTTATGCATGTAAAGCAAATTTTGGATGTCTTAAAGATTTTTTTTTTTTTTTTGAAGATGTCTAAGTGTGAGTTTGGAGACCTCACTTGTTTACTTGGGACATATTGTTGGAGGAGGAGAACTGAAAATTGATCCTTCCAAGGTCAAATTCATTTTGGATTTGGACCAAGCCCAACAATGTGACAGAGGTAAGAAGATTTTTCGAAGCAACCCAATATTGGAGAAATTTTATTGCTAACTTCTCTTCAATTGCAGCTCCATTACATGCAATGACAAGCATCAAGCAAGTTTTCCAATGGGGAGGCACGCAACAAAAATAATTTGATGCATTTAAGGAGAATATTAGTTCAGCTCTAGTTCTTGCACTTCCAAATCTGAGACAACCATTTGAGATCCAAACAGATGCAAGCAATTATGCAATGGGAGAAGTCTTGTTGCAACATGGTAAGCCCATTTTTTTTCATTATGAAACTTTTATTAGTGTTGTGATTAACTATCCTACTTATGATAAGGAGTTGTATGCATTGGTGAAAAGTGTGAAATAATGGAAACACTATTTGTTGGGAAAATAAACTATCATTCACACAGATCATCAACCATTTCAATACTTACAATCACAAACAAAGCTACAACAAGCAAGGAACTTCAAATGAATGTCTTTTCTACAACAATTCTAGTTGGTTATAAGGTATAAAAAATGCATTTATAACAATGTTTCTGATATGCTTTCTACATCTATTTCTAGTGCTTCAGTTATTCTTAAGCATAATTCTATCATGCATGAGAGCTATGTTGAAAAATATGCTTTAGATGTTGATTTTAAAGAGGTTTATGCAACTTTGTGTTATTCTAACCAAGTCGAGGAATTGGATTACCATGTGCATGATAAAATTTTGTATCATCTTGGAAAGATATGTATTCCATGGGGTGAAAGAGTCAACATCATAAGGGAACCTCATTCTTCTCTTATTGCTGGCCACTTTGGTGTAGGCAAGACAATGGCTAATATGCAAAGGTATTGCTATTGGCCTAAAATGAATGAAAGTGTTTCAACATATGTAAGAGGATGTTCTTTATGTGCTACATTCAAGCCTAGCAATAGAAATTTGGGTTTGTATACTCCACTTCTGGTTCCTTCTCGTCCTTGGGAAAACATTTCCATGGACGTTGTAGGAGGTCTACCTATGTCTAAAAAGAATCATGATTATATTTATGTTGTGTTTGACCATTTCAGAAAAATGTGTATTTTGATGCCTTGTAAGTGTTACACGTCAAAATTCCTCACTTCAATAATATCCCATTGTCATTATTGTAAGTTTTGCACTTCTTTCGCAAGTGTCACAAACATCATATTTTCATCCCGCATGTGTCGCAAGTGTTGCAAACATCATAATTTTTTCCCACATGTGTCTCGTTGCAGATGACATCATAAAAACACTTGGTACACTGTCTAAGACTTGTTAGAAGAGGAAAACATGTCATTTGGAAAATCTTACAAACATTTTTCCTTGAAGAAAAATCATCTTAAACGATCTTTTGGAGATCAACGCTCCCCTGCTTGCATGCAGGGAGCACTAGCACTCCTTGTTGACTTATCAAGGAGCACTATAATGATCTGTTGCCAGCTTTAAGGGAGCGTCGATCTGTTGAGAGAATATTGGGGAGGAATCCCCCTTATCTCTAAGGATAGCTAGAAAGATCCAAGTTAGTTTGGATCGAATCCAAGTTATAGGCTGGATCTAAGGGAAATCCCACAATTGATGGAGTCATATCCTCAACTTATTCCAAATATGTCTAAGGTCGTTGAGCCTCTCAAAGCCTATATAAAGAGGCATTCTCATGGTGAAAAGGAGGAGAATATCAGTGAAAATAGTCATTCTGATTGTGGGTCTTTCAAGCAAGGGGTTGGACAAGGAGGACTTGGTGAGGTTGTTTCATATGCATCTACAGATTGTAAGTACCTTGTTATGTTCTCATTAATATATATGCTTGGCCTATTTCATTCAAGTTTGTGTATGTTTATAGAGGCTTGTCTCTTCTTGATAAATCTAGTTTAAACTAATCTTGGTAGAATAACAAGCATGCATTGTCATTGTTGTCTATTGAATTGCAGAACTCATTAAAGGGATTGAAGATCAAGTTCATCCTAAATCAAGAAAATACAAACTTCAGAAAAAGGTACATCATTCTTTCTTCCTCTTTTTCCTTTGACTAGTTTCGCTGCATTTAAAGGAATTTCAACAATCTTTTCATGTTTAGAGAGTCTGAAAAGAAATTAAAGGAGACTCCTGAGTAGCATTTTTTCTCTTTTTCGGACTTTGTAGATTAAATTTATGAAAAAGTACAACCATAGAGTCATATTTAAGTTATTTTCAAACTCTCTAAACATGAAAAACCACCGAGTTTTCCTTCTTTGGACTCCTTAAAAATCACACATTTAAGGGCCCATATGGGACCAAACCCTTACTTCTTCCAGTTCGATAAACAAAGGAAGAGTAACTTACCGAAGGTGGGTTATATCGAGCATGTTTTATCCTCCTCGATCTCTTAAAAACAAAAAGAGGTACTTGTCTATCTGGATGGGGGAAAAAATTGAAGGAAGCAAGCCATGCCATTTTTTAGAATTGTCACAAGTCACTCTTACTGTCGCCCTTGAACATGAAACATTGTTTTTACATACATTTTAATCCGCTGAACCTCTACACTGAACCAATACCCTAAGTCTTTTTACTCCTTTGGGTCACCCGCTGAAAGTCACAATATCCACTGCATCATTTTTCTACTGCTAAGTTATATTCTGCCTCAGTGTTCAAGGGAAGTATCTGCCTCGAGAGTCAACCATCACAAATTTTCCGTTTCAATACTCATGTCAGTCCATACTCATTTTATTCACCATATTACATCTCTATGTCAGTTTCATGTCATTGATGAGGGATACATCAAGGCCCTCCTTCTACGAGTCTTTTCCTGTCGACTTCAACACATTATCTGAGAAATTTGACTTAGAACCCAGTTAGTACCTTGGGACTTGCATGCCTCCTCACCTCCGATAGTAGGTTTACATCATTGACCTCTGATTGGATGATTCCATGAATGTTCGACTTCAACTCATCTATTCACATTCATTGGATTGTACTAGGGTAACTTGGGAGTCATTGACATCACTAATAATTTCCCTCACACTTGTTAATGGTTTACCTCATTGAACAGTAATCAAGTGGTTTCTACCATGTTCGACATCAAAAAAACTATTCACATGGTTAGATTTGTACTACATTGGGATTAAGAAGAAGGCCCTAGGTTGAGCTTTCACTTTGTTATCTGCTTTCCCAGGCTGCGAAGGAGATATTTTGACCATACTGATATAATATCACATAGATACACTTTGTATTGGTCTATGGCTATGTTTTATCATCTCGTATATCCACTGTGTATTTCTTGTGGCTACGATCAGTTCATGTCATGGAGGTATAGATCCACATTGTATCTTTGGTGGCTATACCCTTATTCAGTATGATTATGGATCCGCAGTGTATTTGGTGGTGGCCATACCTTAAGTCCTTTATCAATCAAGCATAGGTATACCTGGATTGGGTTTGAAACATATGATAACATTTGTTTGATGGTTGTTTGCAACTTCTACCAGGTTCTCCGACTCCATACCCTTGCTTCGAAAATCTACAAAGCGCTTCAGTCATTAGCTTCCATCTTTTGACCTCTCACTTTGGGGGGCAATCTGTTACATGTCAAAATTCCTCACTTCGATAATGTCCCATTGTCATTATTGTAAGTGTCGTAAGTGTCACACTTTTGTCACAAGTGTCGCAAACATTATATTTTCGTCCTGTGTGTGTCACATTGCGGATGAAATCATAAAAACACTTGGTACACCCTCTAAGACTTGTTAGAAGAGGAAAACATGTCATTTGGAAAAGATTACAAACATTTCTCCTTAAAGAAAAATCATCTTAAAGGAATTTTTGGAGATCAGTGCTTCCCTGCTCACATCCAAGGAGCACTAGTGCTCCTTGTATACTTACCAGGGAGCACTATAGTGCTCTGTTTCCAGCTTTAAGGGAGCATCGATCAGTTGAGAGAATCTTGGGGAGGAATCCCCCTTATCTCTAAGGACAACTAGAAATCATCCGAGTTAGTTTGGATCAAATCCAAGTTATAGGATAGATCTAAGGGAAATCCCATAACTGATGGAGTCATATCCTCAACATATTCCAAAGACAACTAAGGTGGTTGAGCCTCTCAAAGCCTATATAAGGAGGAATTCTCATGGTGAAAAGAAGGAGAATATCAGTGAAAAGTATTGTCATTATGATTGTGAGTCTTTCGAGCAAGGGGTTGGACAAGGAGGACTTGGTGAGGTTACTACATCTACAGATTGTAAGTACCTTGTTATGTTCTCATTAATATATATGATTGGCATGTTTTCTTCAAGTTTGTGTATGTTTACAAAGGTTTGTCTCTTCTTGATAAATCTAGTTTAAACTAATATTGGTAGAATAGGAATCAATCATTGTCTTTGTTGTCTATTGAATTGCAAAACTTATTAAAGGGGTTGAAGCTCAAGTTCAACCTAGACTGAGAAAAGACAAACTTCAGAAAAAGGTACATCATGCTTTCTTCCTCTTTTTCCTTTGATCAATTTAGCTGCATTTAAAGGAATGTTAGTGTTCAAGGTTATCATTTTCATGTCTTGGTCATAAGGGGTCTAGAATCCAAGAGGACATTCAATTGTCCGCAGGTGAATTTTCCTACAATAGTAAGAAGTAGGTTATAGCTAAGCAAACAACACAAATGTTCTTTCAACATGTTTGGGTACATTTTGGGTTGCCTAAATCCATTATTTCTGATTAATATTCTTGATTTATTGGGAAATTTTGGTCAAGTTTATGGGAACTCATGGACACCAAACTTAAAAATAGCACAAATTTTCATCCACAAACCTGTAAGTTTTAAAAATATGAAGTAAATATATGCATACAAATTCTTAAGAAAAACATAAATTAATCAATGGTTGATACACATAGTACACAAAGATTTATGTTGGAAACCCTTAACCAGGAGAAAAGCAACCTTCCTTGGTGCCGCACCTTTCAAATCTTCATTGTATTAATTTCACCATTCACTATACAATATATAAAATGTTTTAGGTATTCTATAGCTACCCAAACCTTAATCCCTTAATCCAGGATTAATTCAGAAAACTACTAAAAATAACAAAATCTGCTAAAATATCAAAAACCACCCCAACAAAAAAATTCACGCTCCGTGTAACCAGGGGGGGACAAACTTGGACCCCCTTGGGACCCCCCTAGGAAAGTGCCCGACGCACATGACACAAGGATCGAAGGAATTTGGGATCGTCAGATGCAGTTGTCAAATCTAACATGCCCACACACACACATGCAAAGAATATAACACATACCCAACATTCTCCCACTTAATTTTTTCTTTTCATACAGGGGTTCACAGGATTACATAGTCAACAATACAGGGAAACAATGCCCATTGTTACTCTACACCTGGAGAACTTCTCTATGCTCATAGACTTTGTCAATGAATCTGCAACATTCTTCAAAGTGTCAACCTTTTCCAGCAACACCTTCCTTTCTTCAACCATGTCTCTCACAAAGTGATACTGAACATCAATATGCTTTGTCTTTGAATGATAAGAAGGGTTCTTTTCCAGGAAGATTGCACTTAGACTGTCACACTCTAATCCCATTTCTTTTTGTACCAACCCAATACCCGAACACAATCTCTGTAACCATACTGCTTCCTTGCTTCATGAGTGGCTACCATGTATTCAACTTCTGTAGTTGAGAGTGCCACTATAGCCTATATTTTTCTCATCCAACTGATTGCCCCTCCAAATAGGTTAAACAAATACCCACTCATGTATCTTCTATGATCTAGATCTCCAACCCAGTCTACATCAACAAACCCATGTATGTCCAACACTCTATCCAATCCTAGTATTCCTTGGTAGCACAATCCATAATTGGTAGTGCCACACAAATACCTGAAGACCCTATCTACTGTTGTCCAATGGTCCTTCCCTGGTTTTGACATATACACGGGACATGTCCTCTTCTTATTCTTGTGTCTTGGGACACTGATCTATAGATAAATTTACATCTATAGGAATAGGAACCTTGATCGGTTTACTTCCATGCATATTAAACCTCTGCAATATCGTCTCAACATATTTTCTTTGATTCAACCAGAGTTTCTTGTTTGC
>JASDQU010684051.1:63503-76667 GCA_032191745.1 Picea mariana | reverse complement strand
AGCACACGGCCGTACGGCAGTGAACTGGACGGTAAGTGGACGATTTGTACGTGCCATTGTCGCATTGCACCCACAGGAAATCCCCTGTGAGATCCAATACCAAACTCTCTGTCTGAAGGGGAGTCTTCTGCTGGATCTGGGCAATATACTGCAACGTTGCGGAGTCTTGAGTGACATTCACAACGAGGGCCCGAGGTAGGGCGGCATTACAAGATGAAAGGGCGCAGAAAAGGAGCGGAATTAGAAGAAGAGCACTAGCGGGGCGCGGCGACATGATAAATCCTTCTAAAATTCTCGAGTCGGAAGAAATATATAACTTTCCAATGATATACTGATCGTGCGAGCGACAGTATAAATAGACTCGCCCTACCTACGCAGACAGCAGGGTCTAGATTGCACGCAAAATGATCGCAGAGTCGTGCTGCCTTCAAATTTGACTTGAAGGAACCATCCTCATCCTCTTCCTTGCCAGGTTGCCAGCCTCATCTGGGGACGCGCCAACTCATAAAAAAAATTGTCGGACGCAACCTCATTTAKGAGGATGCGTCAGACTCATGGAGTCTCACGMCGCAGATGCTCTCTCATTAATTATACTGCTCATCTATATATATATAATATATAAATGTAGTATTYTATATGATCAGATCTGTCTAAATATATAATTTAATRAGTTTAATTAATGAGGTGTTTTATATGTCRCTGTCTAATCGTATACATTTCCATGTTCTTGAATGGTGTTTAGCAATTTCTCAACATAAAACACGGAAGCAGTGTTGGAATTTCAAACTGTAAAAACCGGTCAAATTTGACGGCTTAGATTACTGCTCCTTTTGACGGTTTTAAGCCAGAAAGTTAACGGGTTTTAGGAATTTTTTTTACGGTATTTAACGGACAAATTGACGGCAAATTCCTGTAAAGGGTTAATTTGGCCGTCAAATTCCATCCCTGTACGAAAGAAATGGTTGTGAACGTGCCCCACTTCCAAATACAATGTGCAAACCTGATCGATGAATTCCAAAGGGTCGGGACTCGGAATCGGTAGTAATCTAGATAATTTGACCAATGCAATAAGCCATTTTAGTGGCATGCTTGACTACATTTATTAGTTAATAAATGTTAAACTAGCAACAACTACATTAAGTAAAAAGTGGTTGATATACTCGATCGGCGCCATTTTCCATTTATTTTAATTAATGGCGTCTATCGGCTTATATCAACCACTTTTTACTTAATGTGGTTGTTGCTAGTTGACAGCCGACATGCGTGACCACAACCATAAACACATTTATACATTTCAAATGTAATAATTAATTATTATTTTGTAATTACAAAAGTATTATTTTAAATAAAATTATTAATTTTTAGTTCATATTATTATTAATTAAATAATTTATTAAAAATAATAATAATAAATATATGTAATAATTTTATTAATAAATAATAATAATAAAGCATTACATGTATCTATTATAATAAAATAAAGCATTATAATGTATTTATATATTTATTATAATAAACCATTACATGTATTTACAATAATAATAAAATTTGAATAAAGTAAAAACACATTTATAATACATTAATGTATTATATTATTATGTTAAAGTATTAATACAATAAAATATTATTTATATATTAATTAAATATATTAATGTATTATATTATTATATTAAGATATCACTACAATAATATTTTTTATATATTGAAAAAGTATTTAAATATTAATAAAGTAAAAAAATATTAACAGTGTTTTAAAATATTAATACATGACAATAACCATGAACATATTTATACATTTTAAATGTAATAATTAAATAATATTTAGTAATTACTAAATTATTATTTAAAATAAAATAATTAATAAAGGAAGAAAACATTAATAATGTAAAAATACATTAATGTATTAATTAATTAATATCTTTATGCAATGCATAAAAAAATATCAATATATTTATGTATAATATAATGTATTAATGTAATGCATAAAATTAATTTAGCAAATAAAAGAGTAAATAACAAACTATATTAATAAAGTAAATAATAATAATAATAATAAAGTATTAAGAAAGTAACAAAAAATATTTAAAAGTACTAAAATAATACATTAATAATGTAAACATTTATTAAGAAATTGTATTAATATTAGTATTAATACATTAGAAAATTATAATTAATGTATTATATTAATGTAATGATGTATGTAAATAAATGGTCTATTAATATATTAATGTATTATTTTAATGCAATATATAAATTTAACTTATAAATTAAAGTATGAATCTACATTAATGTGTAAGGTAAAGTATTAATTAATTGATTAATAGATTAATGATATAATGTATTAATTAATTAATACATTGTTAAAGTAAACATAATTAATGTATTATATGAATGTAATGATGTATGCAAATTAATGGTCTATTAATGTATTACATTAATGTAATATATAATAATAATGTATAAATGTAATGTATAAATTAAAGTATTAATTTACATTAGTGTGTAATGTAAAATATTAATTAATTGATAAATTAATGATGTAATGTATTAATTAATAAATTGATAAATTAATGATGTAATGTATTAATTAATTAATACATTGATATATTATTAATTAATACATTGTTAAAGTTAAAATATAGTAATAAAATAATACATTAAATGCTTTAATAAATACATTTAAAGCATGTTAGGAAATGTTTGTCACAATGTGACGTTAGGAAATGTTTGGCACAATACGACGTTAGGGAATGTTTGTCGCATTGCGACATTAGGAAAAGTTTGTCACATTACGACATTACGAAATGTTTGTTTATCACATTATGACGAAGAGTTTTTGTTTCTCAGATTATTGTGTTGGAATAGGTTTGTCAGAGTTCGAAAGTGGGTTATGTTCATGACATTGCGACATCAGGAAATGTTTTTCTCATTTCAATTTGTGAGATTGTGACGTTAATATGTTCATCGCATTACAACGTTATATGTTCGTCCCTTGTTGTGACATTACTATGTTTGATAGATTGCAACATTACTATGTTTGATACATTGTGACGTTAGGAAATGTTTGTCACTTTGCGATGTAAGGAAATGTTTGTCACAATGCGACGTTAGGAAATGTTGTCACAATGTGATGTTAGGGAATGTTTGTCACATTGCGACGTTAGGAAAAGTTTGTCACATTACGACATTAGGAAATGCTTGTTTCTCACATTATGACGAAGGGTTTTTGTTTCTTAGATTATCGTGTTGGAATAGGTTTGTCACAGTTCGAAAGTGGGTTATGTTTATGACATTGCAACGTCGAGAAATGTTTCTTTCATTTGAATTTGTGAGATTGTGACGTTAATATGTTCATCGCATTGCAACGTTATATGTTCGTCCCTTGTTGTGACATTACTATGTTTGATAGATTGCAACATTAGTATGTTTGATACATTGCGACGTTAGGAAATGTTTGTCACTTTGCGATGTAAGGAAATGGCTGTCACAATGCAACGTTAGGAAATTTTTGTCACAATGTGACGTTAGGAAATGTTTGTCACAATGTGACGTTAGGGAATGTTTGTCACACTGCGACATTAAGAAAAGTTTGTCACATTACGACATTAGGAAATGTTTGTTTCTCACATTATGACGAAGGGTTTTTGTTTCTCAGATTATCATGTTGGAATAGGTTTGTCATAGTTCGAAAGTGGGTTATGTTCATGACATTGCGACATCGGGAAATGTTTCTCTCATTTCAATATTGTTTTATGTTTGTCGCATTGGCACACTGAGTTGCATACATCACATTGCGATGATGTGTTGTGTTCGTCCCATTGAAACATTTAGAAATGCCTATCATAATGTGACATCATGATGTGTGCACCACATTGCAACGTGAAGATAAATTCGTCGCATTACGAAGATATTCCTATGTTTATTACATTGCGATGCCCATTTATGTTTGTCAAATTGTTATAAAAATTCTGTGTTCATCAAATTATGACGTTCGTAAATGTTCATGAGATTTCAATGTCCCTATATGTTTGTCACATTGCAATGTTATTGTGTTTGGTAGATTGCAACGTTAGGAAAATTTTGTCACATTGCGACGTTAGGAAATGTTTGTTTCTCACATTATGACGAAGGGTTTTTGTTTCTCAGATTATGGTGTTGGAATAGGTTTGTCACAGTTCGAAAGTGGGTTATGTTCGTGACATTGCGACGTCGGGAAATGTTTCTCTCATTTCAATATTGTTTTATGTTTTTCACATTGGCACACTGGGTTGCATACATCACATTGCGACGATGTGTTGTGTTCGTCCCATTGGAACATTTAGAAATGCCTATCATAATGTGACATCATGACGTGTGCACCACATTGCAACGTGAATATATATTCGTCGCGTTGCGATGATATACCTATGTTTATTACATTGCGATGTTCATTTATGTTTGTGAAATTGTTATAAAAATTCTATGTTCGTCAAATTACAACGTTCATAAATGTTCATGAGATTTCAATGTCCCTATATGTTCGTCACATTGCGATGTTATTGTGTTTGGTAGATTGCAACATCACTATGATCGACACATTGCGACATTTGGGCGCATCTTTTGATCTAGCCGAGTGTTGTGATTTTATTCAGAGATATCATAATATAAACTCTACAGTTTTTTGTCGCATTTATTATTTGTATGACCATCTATATGTTGTAAACAATTGATCTTACACACACATTAGGAGTGTTTCCTAGAGTGGCCAAGTCAGGAACATTACAAATGGCTTACACATCATTTATTTTTTTTCTACGATAAAAACAAGTTATCTCTCTCATACTTTCTTTTAATTATTTATATAGTTTCTTTTATACATAAATCTCACATCTCCTTCTCTTGTATATAAAGAGATTATATAAAGAGATTTCTATTTCTATTTAATCAATATATAGTATTATTACTTTTATTTATTATAAGTCTGTTTTGAAGGTTAACATATGGTGACATTAACATTACTTAACATCTTTTCCACATTGATATCAACACAAGTCACTTAAATCCTCTTTTTGTTAAGTGATTAGCTATTACAATGAATTACAATAAGGTCCACTAACTCCCTAATTCAATGAATCTATTTAACCACGAAGCCATGTAATCCCTAACCCCTAACATACTAACCCATTTTTCTTTTAATAATGTAATCAACAATCCAACATTATTCAACTCTACTACTTGTTACTCTCAATTTTGAAGGGTCAATGTTACATAGACTTCACTTTTAATGCTTAGATGTTTAATTTTTTTTGGAGGGATATGTTCCATTTGCTAGTTTAGAGTACTCTCAAGGATTTGGTAACAAAGAAAGTCATAAAGCCATTATTGTGTCCTCCTTGCGCCTTTTAAATTTATTAAAATGAAAATCTAGTTGTTATCTAAAAATTAAATATTATTAATTAATTTTTCAAGTGACATATATTAAATAGATTTGTTACTCATTCCATGATTATCTTCAACTTTATTTCAACTTTTAAAAGTATCAATTGTCATTCTCTCTTACTTTTGAGTTATGCATAAATAATACATGGTTTCAAATGTTTCATATTATTTTAGTTTTTCATTTTGAACTACATACAATCAATAACAACAACCACTTTATAAAAGTGGTTGATATAGATGGATATGCCCCATCAATTTTAAAATATATAATATTAAAATAAAATAAAATAAAAAATTAYTTATATTAATAAAATATTRCTAAAAATTACATAATTAATTAKATTTAATGTTTATTTATATTTATATTAATCAACAATACTTAAATAATATTTAATGTTATTCTTATTTTTTCTTATTTAATGTTATTCTTATTTTTTCTTATTTAATATCATTCTTATTTAATGATTAATGTTTTTAATGATTAATGATTATTCTTATTTTTTCTTATTTAATATTATTCTTATTTTTTTTATTTAATATTATCCTTATTTAATGATTAATGTTTTTTCTATTCTCAATAGCTTAAAACAACTTATTTAAACGCAACACAATATTATTAAACGCAATAATATTTAAACGCAATATTATTTAAAAGCAATATTATTTAAACACAGGCCACATTATTTAAACGCAGACCACACCTGTATTATTTAAAAGAAATATTATTTAAACACAGGCCACGATATTATTTAAATGCAGGCCACACCTGTAATTATACGAAAACCTACTCCAATTTTCCACGCGGCCATAAGCATCCGCCCTGGTAAAAAAATGGCGGCGCACTGTAAAACGTTTTAATTCGCATCCAATTCAACAGAAATGAAATGGCAGCAATTTACATCCACGTGCCGATACTCATCTGTCCAGTTTCTTAATCACTATTGTTATTTGTTAATCACTGAACGTGGCAATCTGGTGATGAGCAAGTAATTTTTTAATTTGATTTAGTAAATGTGAAAAAGTAATCACATAAACGGACGTCTTTATAAATGAGCGGAAGTTAATTTATCAAAATCTCATCCATTGATTAGAGAGGACGACGAAGAATATGCCAGAATCTTCAATTGCCAACCCTAAGATTGAAATTTTTTATTAAAAGGTTGATTAATCCACCGATTCCAATAGGGGGGACGCCTATCGGCGTACAAATTTACAATCATTACAAGGAGTTGCATTAATTGCAAAATGGCATTACACATAAAGTTACACTTAACATTAATATCCCTATGGTTGGGTATGTGTTAATTGTCAGAATTTGTTTTTAGTATTTAGTGTTGCTTAGATTTTAGTGCTTATTGTTTAGCAGTTTTTAGGTATATGGTTTTTGAGGATGGTTTTCTATTTCCGTTTAAGAAATTAGGGTTGTTGACTAATCCATGTCATTGGGTTAGGGGTGTGTAATGTTTGTATTTGCTATTGTATATTTTTTGTTTTATTTTACTGAAAATTTGTTTGCAGTAAATATTGTATAAGGTTAAAATCTACACCTATTAGAGCAACATGGCTATGAACTTTGAAAATCTTTCTGGTTAAAAATTGTGATAAAGTTATTGGTAACTTAGTCCTCATTTTTTTCATTACTTTAACATCATATTATCATTTTTTTCAATAATGTTGGTAATTAATTTTTTCCCTTTGGTTACATTGAAGATGAATTTAGATATGTTTGGTTTAGCATGATAAATCACACCATTATTCATGGTTATTTATAAACAAAGTGATAAATATGTTTGGTACTAGTATAATAAATTATAATTAATTTTTTATTATCACAACATGTATTTTATGTTTGAATGTGATTTAATTGTTAGGTTTTAAGGTTATTTCGAAATTATTTACATCATATTTGGTAGTGTTTTATGAGATTTTGGGTATATAGTGTATGATCAACCTTTAGATAGTTTGTGATGGATTTGCACATTGGAAATTCCTTATTGAGTGGTTGTTTGACCTCAGTTCAATAATTGCATGACATTCTTCCTTACAAAGTTGGAGGTCTTTAGAACACTTGGTGACATTCTACATGCTAGGCACATGTAGGAGGTTGCTTGTTTGGAGAACACTATGCATTGGAAGAGGATCATTTGACATTTTAGAGAAGGACATTGAGCCTTAGACAACACGAGGTGGCTTGGATGCTTGCATGGAAGTATGGAGTTGACTAGGGGACATCCATGTTGCGATAATGTTCATGTAGGATAATTGGACCCAATGGAGCACATGGCTTAGGAGGAGTGTTGGAGTCCTTAGAGGCTTGTAGGAGTGTTGAACACATCTTGTGGAGTTCCCTTGCATTGAATCCTTGYTTGTGTATGGCATCACCTTGGAGCTTGACATGCATACCCTTAAAGTGCAGTGCTTCACATTTGTGAGCCTATTTGTGTTTGTAGTAGGTTGTTTGTAATGCCTTAAGCCCACATATGTATTTTTTTCCTCCCTTACCTCTCATATATAGAGAGAGGAAGGAGAGATTCCTTTCATCATCATTATTTTACTCTTTTATATGTACTTGTCTTCTTGGAGTAAGACACTAGGGTTCATGAGGAAACCCTTCAAGTTACTACGAAGTGGAGGGAGGACATCTTTGTTGGAGGATTCTTGTGAGATACAAGGGTTTACTCTTATGAAGAAGATGTTGGATATGATAATATTAATATAACATGATCACTTCAATATCTTATTCTAGAGATGCGAGGATATGAACACACCTGTGTGTGTGTGTGTGTGTGTGTGTGTGTGTGTGTGTGTGTGTTTGTACTTCACCTTTGTACTTTTTATCTCTTGCCTTAGAGGTGCTAGTGGATCCTATGGAGCATATTGAATACTAGGGTTATGTGTGTTTGTACTTCACATTTGTACTTTCTATCTCTTGTCTTGGAGGCACTGGAGGAGCTTATAGAGCATCTTGAATACTAGGTTTAGGGTTTCATCCATTGGAGACATTGGAGCTAGGATTTTTTTATCAAGCCCTAGATTGTCCTTATTGAAGGAGTGGATAAGAGGAGACGTCTTGCCAAGAAGGATTATTAGTATTGATACTAGCTTGTGGAGTATCTTTGGTGGAGCTAGGGTTTTCTTAGTTTTCCCTAGCTAGATATTTTAAAGAGCAATAGGATTATACTAGCCTTGAGATGAGGCTATGGTATTATCCATATATATGAAGTTTTCAATTGTCCAAAATTGTCTTATTACATATTTGATTTTCAASTATCTATTTCYTTATGGTTTGGTAATTTTCAACACTTGTATGTCTTGCTAATTTGACATAAGTTAATAATGAATTATCTGAAGTGGACCATTATATAATTTTTCATCTATCTTGGTACTTTCTAGGTGGAAAAATCGAAGGAAATGGCTTGCAAGRCCCATTCTAGGGGCAATTCCCCAATTTGGTGATTTAGGGTCCAAAMAATTCTAGAATTAGTTTGAGKTATCAAACAACACTTTCAAGGGTAAAAAAWTTKCTAGMATAGCTTTGCATCCCCTCGATGTTATTCAACACACTGAAGTATTTCCAATGGTGTGAAAATCACCTCAAGCAAAGTTCGTATGAAGAAGTTATCTCTCTCACAAGTTAACCTACTTTGTTAACCACCATGGTATTGAGTAGCTACCACATCGATCCCTGTTATTTACACATGTGGGTCTAGTCACATGTGGACTTCCAAGAATATTCTAGAGGTTCCAAAACCCTAACACTAATTGAGGGTTGAGGCATGCAAAAAACCTAACCTTAATCCTAAATGACTATCAATCCATGTTAAATATTGGGCGCTAGGAAAGGAAGGGGATCCATTATTTTGGTATTGTTATTGTTCCATAGTTAAGTAGATAAAATAGGAGTGGGATATTGAAGCATATCAAAGGAGGTAGAAGATTCTATAGAATCTATTGAATCCATAATGTCCGTGACAACTACAAAGTGAGTGCCCATTTCTTTGTACTTGCCTTTCATAGTTGAGAAAAAAAAAAACAAAGCATAACCCTCACCATCTAGCTAGGTTTTCTCTCTTATTGGGTTTCCTAGGTCACATCTTGTGTTCATTTTTGTGGATGGTGTGTTCATTTTCTTGTTTCTTTCATTTTAGTTTTAGTTGTTTCTATAATTTTGAGTGCTATGCTAGTAATATTAAATCTGAGATCTAAGGTAATAAACTGCCTAATGAAATATTTCAAAATAATGTAATATTTATTATGATGAACTGTTTTAGTGAAATATCTATGACAATTTACCGATCATGTTATCATTGGAGCAATTTTCTTTGGAGTTTTGTGGGAAGTTGCAGGATCCAAGAATTGACTTAAGAGGGAAGTCTCAAAACCCTAGCCATGGAAGATGAGTTTAATCGTAACAACCCTTGGGATGAGATAGAGAAGATATATTTGAAGATGAAAAAACAAGTCGTTGATATCTCTCACAACATGGTCCTCCTCATGGCAGCTCTAGAGAATAAATTGGGACCTTTTGGGGAGGTTGTTGGATTAAAATAAAAAGTCGGAATGGGAGAGAAATTGAGAGAGAATGAAGACCCAAAAAATGAGCCAAAAAAGGAGCTAGAGAAAAACAAACCAAGTTCTAGTGTCATCACTTCTTCACAATCTTTGTTTAAAATCAAAGGGAAACTGGACATCAAATCCTGCCAAGATGAGATTGATGATGCAAAGTTGACTCACTAGTTCCAATAGTTAGAAGTTCATTTTAGTGTCCATAACATAGGAGAAGATAAAAACATTTCATTTGCTCGACTAAAATTAGAGGACCATGCCCTAACCTGGTGGGAAAGCCACACAAAGACACTTAGGTTGGAGGGTGATCCCTTAGTAACTAAGAGGGAGGTGTTTAAGATCCTCATCAAGTCCTAGTTCTACCCTATTGGGTATGTAGAGGACTAGTGGATACAATGGCATCACTTTAAGGAGAGACAAGGGTACAATGTGCAAGAGTACACCACCCGCGAGTTTAGAAAAATGGTGACTATGTTGTGTATATATCCCAAGAACCTAGATGTACTCATCAAGTATTTAGGGGATCTACATAGTCATTTATGAAAGCAAGTGATCCTCTTTAAACCTAGGATAGTTGATGAGGCATGTGCACAAGGAGAGTACCTAGAGAATATAGGAAATAAGCGAGCATAGCTAAATGATTCCAAATGGAAAGGCCACCAAGATTCTTCCAAGGAGGGGAAGAATGAGTGGAAAGGAAATGACAAGAAAAAAATAACCAATACATATTAGTGCAAGGATCCAAAAAACCATTGCAACCATTATTATATCAAAGGTCACACTGAAGATAAGTGTTTTTAGATACATCTAGAGTTGAATCTATAGAACTATAAGAAAGATTCCAAGATGAAGAAATTGATAACCACGTATTTAGGTAACTGGATATTGAATAACTCAGATATAGATGATACTATTGTTTTCACTATAGTGCAGAATGAGGTGAACTTGAGTATCCTTCAATACAAGGAAGAGAAGGAGATGACTAAACTCTTCCATATTAAGATGTAAGTCAAAAAGAAAAAGGTGGATGCTTTATTCGATTCTTTTTCATAGGCCAACCTCATAGCAGAAGATTTGGTTAGCAGACTTGGATTATGAGTTCATGATAATCCTAACCCATATTCATTGGGATGGGAAAATAAGGATGTGGATTTCAAAGCCACTAAACAGTGTAAGATCAAATTTTCTATAAGTGCAAACCATATTGATGAAGTCTTGGCACCCAAAGTTTTGGGTAAATATCACACACGTGCACACAAACGAAGTTGTGCATGCTAATTCCATTTTTCGTGCACTCAAACAACTACGCAAGGGGTAACAGGAGGCACACACACTAGATCAAGTTTTTTTAATGCACATTAGTTCGAGTTCCGCTAATACGCGTCGCTCTGAGTTTTGTGATGCATACTAGGAATCAAGAAGAAATTGCATGCACGCCAGAATCAAGATAAAAAACTTTGGGAAATCTTCACGAATTATTACTACAGACAACACGAAGGATCATGGAGAAGAAATATGATGAGTTGGAAAGGTAGTTGATATTTCCACGATTCGAAAGCGGCAACATGGAATGCATGCGGGTGACATAAGCATGCAGGGCTAGTTGTCAATGAAGCGAGTGGAGTAGAACTGGAAGCGACTGAGTGCCAAGGAAAATAAGGATATAAAAGGAAGCAACGAAAAAAAAAAAAAGAGTTTGTTAGTTGGGGAGTTGGAGAGTTGTCTATCCAGTTAGCTCATTAGTCAGTTGATGTTGTTCATCAATGTCCTTGAGATCTCTTTGAGCTTACGCTTTTTGTAATGTCTCGGGTTTTAATTCTGAGTATGTCATATATGAAGAGTCTGAACGAATGCTCCTGGTGAAATCTAATATAAAGACGAGGAATTATCTCAGGAAAAGTAAGATTCTATTGTTGTCAATGAACAATTTGCTTAATGTCTATGTGTACCTATTTGAAGGAAGATAATAAAGATGCAACGATTCTGGATCTATAATGTGTCAATTGAATGTGTTCGATTATGTCGTATATTGTTAATTGTTAAAGTAATTAGTAATGGATTGTATGAATTTCAAACCAAATGGATCTATGTGTTTTTATCCCTTCATTCCCTACACAAGACTAGATGGTCTTTATCATCCTCATAGCATCTTGGGTGAGACCTTCTTTAGCCTCGACTGAAGATTAATATGTCGATGCTTTGGGGGTTTGTTTTTTCAACTCTGGACAAAACCTGAGTATTAACCCCCCAACGTTAAGAAGGACAAACACAAGCATGAAATAGACCCAACATGAAGTGGAGGTAGATGAAATACCACTTGATGTGTGTGTTGTATTGTTTGGAAGCCCCCACATGTATATTTGGGATATAATATTCATGATGAGAAAAACGTAGCATTACTTGATCAAGAATGGGAACTCTTTCACCATTAATACACACATCGGTAAATCTAAAATCTCTTTGGTAAGTGATAACCAAGCCAAGAAATTGATCAATTATAGTAGGAAGTTTGTAAATTATTTTTCTTAAGAGAGAATCAACTAGGTGATGAATTGATAAAAGTAAAAGAATCTTTGGAGGGATGTACTGAAGAGAATAAAAATATGTTGGAGGAGTTGTATGCATACACAAAGGTGTTTCAGGAGCCTAAAGGGTTACAAATCAAGAGGGAAGTGAAGCATGGGATATAGTTATTCCTGACTCCGCATTGCCATATATTGGGCTATATAGATAGTCTATCTTGGAAATAGATGAAGTGAAGAAATAGTTGTAGTGGCTACTAGAAAAATGAGTAATTCAACCAAGCACCTCACCTTGTGGGTCACTTATCATCATATTACATAAGAAGGGTGGGACTTAGAAAGAATGTATCGTCTCCAAATATTTGAACATGATCACCCTTCAGAATCAATCCCCTTTTCCTAATATTGATTATTTGTAAGATCAATTGTAGTATGTCGAGTACTTCACCAAGTTGGATCTCAAATTGGGATACAATTGTGCAAAGTTAAAGAACAAAACACCTAAAATACTACCTTCAATACAAGGAAAGGTCTATATGAATGGTTGGTAATGCCTTTTGGTTTATGTAATGCACAACTACATTTATGTGTTTGATGAATCATGTATCATGTCCATTTCTAGATTCATTTGTGATAGTGTACTTAGATGATATATTGG
>JASDQU010684051.1:5443-16443 GCA_032191745.1 Picea mariana | reverse complement strand
TGATTTCTTGGGCAATGTGGTGATGAATAAAATTATGGTTTTGTCCATTGTCGACTAGGATAATGGATTTCGCATGCTTGATATAAACAATTAACTTAAGTTTTTGGGGAGCAGAGATACTAGTGAGGGCATTCAACGAGATAAGTGGTTCAAATATTGGTGGGTGAGAGGGCATGGTATGATCATTTGTTGATCCAGAATATATTTGCAGAAAAAAATGAATACAGATTATTACCAAAATATTCTTAACATAGAATAACAAATATACAGTCAAATTGGTTTCTATTCAACAAGGAAATAAGCTGAAACTGTAAAATGCAGCAAAAACAAGCTTGTTAGAATGGTGGCGGCTTATCTCTAAGAAGATATGTGATGGCTGCGCTCATTTGCAATAAGATGATTACAATGAGGCTCTGAAGGCCTTTTTACAATAAACATGAATGTCAAAAACCCTATACATCCAAAAAACCTAACCCTAAGAGATGAAATGCCAAAATTCATGTGGGCCCTGATTGGGTAAGTTAGTATATCAACTTCCCGGAGGCGTAACTTTTGCATACGGTCTTCATTTTAGGTGCACGATAGCCCATTGGAAAAGTCATTTTGACTATGGTGAACCCTAAAAAACGTTGTTTAGGGCCTCAAAATGGCCTCGCAAGTCAGGGACCCGAAAACTAGGGAAAAAATGCCAAACTAGAAAACTACCGAAATGAGCCAGTTGGAATAGTTGGGAGGCCATCGACATCCATATGGATCAATCATCCCCCCTTAGGAAGAAATGGTCTCCATTTCATTGATTCCCCCATAAGATGAGGAACTTTATGTTGAGTTTGGCCTCGGGTGAGCCACTTTCCTTGGTGCAGGAGTTGCCCTGCTTTGACAACTCAATAAAGTTGGATCCTTTGTTGGAGAGTGCCCTTGATTTGTTTGTCCACAATATGATCATTGGATTCCTGTTGTATGTAGTTAGGGTTGAGATATGTTGGTGTTAGTTGTTTTTTTATCTCTGAGGTGTCCAATAATGGTGGGAAATACGGTCGAAGGATATCCACGTTGAACACTGGGTGCAAGCCAAGGAAAGGAGGAATGTTGGGCTCGAAAGAATTATCACCCACAGCCTTGGTGATGGTGTACAAACCATAATGGAGTGGGAGAATATTTCGATGGCGTCATGTAAAGAATTATTTCTGCAACTGCAACCAAACTTTGTCACCCACCTGAAAATTATGTGGCACTCGATGTTGATCATGGAGCTGCTTGTACTTGTCATTAGACTTCTGTAGGATATCTTGAACCTGTTGGTGGATGTGCTGGATCTGGTCAATGAACCGAGTGGCTTTGTCAACTTCAGTTGGAGAAGAAGATGATTCGGTCGAGGTGACCGCAAGGGGTAGTGCAACATCTATGGGACCCAATGGTTGGAATCCCAACCCCACATGAAAGGGGTTGTGGTCAGTTGAGTTATGTAGGGCTCGGTTGTAGCTATGTTGAACATAGAGGAGACTCTCATCCCATGTGCTAGGGTTCTTGGAATTATACATGCATAGGATATGCATGATCATTCGATTTATGACCTTGGTTTGGCCATCTATCTGGGGGTGGAAGGCTATGGATTTGGTGAGCTTGGTGTCCAGTAGTGACCAGAGGCTTGACCACAATGTGCTGAGAAATTGGTTGTCCCGATATGAGACAATGGTTTGTGGGATTCCAAAATGTACCCAGACTCGTTCAAAGAAAATCTTGGCAGTGACCTCTGTTGTGATGCTCTTCTTGTAGGCGGCCATAATCTCCATCTTAGAAAAGTGATCCAAAACAAAAAAAACACAGTCATTTCCCTTCTTGGTGGATGGGAGGCTAAACATATAGTCCATTGAGATGGATTCCTATGTCCTATTAGGAGGAGGAAGAGGGGTGTACATGCCTTGTTTCTTAGTGGTCGGTTTGGAAATCACACAGGCAATGCAAGATCTGATATACTTGTTGACCTCATGCCGAAGTTTTGTCCAACAGAAATGTTTCTACAGCATTGCCACTATATTTTTGACATTGAAGTGTCCTGCCACCCGACTGTAGTGGGCTTCCCAGATCAACTTTTCTTGCTTGCTTGATGGAACACAGATATGGACTAGATGAAAAAACATCCCATTCTGAAGATGGAAATTAGCAACAACTGCATTTGCACCCAACATTTGGTAGGTGGTGGAGAAGTCCATATCTGTCCCATAGATTTGGGGCCATCTAAAGGTCTCATGGCCGCACAAGTCTAGCACCATGGTGAGTGTCATGATTGGTAGTCTGCTGAGGCAATCATCGATGCGGTTGGTTCTTCCTATTTTATACTTGATGTTGAGGTGGAATTGTTGCAAATACGTGGACCACTTCTGATGGCGATCATTCTACAATTTTCCTTGTGTTTGCATGAACTATAGTAACTTATGATCAGTGTGGATGATTGTCTCCTTCCCAAGAATGCAATGTCTCCATTAGCGGTAGGCTTGCACAATGGAGTACATTTCTTTGTCATAAGTAGGGTACTTATGGACAACATCTCATAGTGTCTCACTATGATAGGCCACGGGGTGTCTGTGTTGAGTGAGAATGATGCCCACAACATAGTCTAAAGCATTTGTCGTGATCTCAAAGGGTTGCTACAGGTCCGGTAGTGAAAGTACTAGGGCTTAGCACAAGCGTTGCTTCAAATCATTGAACACTTATTGTTGGGACTAGCCCCACACAAAGTTTTCCTTACCACCACCCCTGGTTACTTGGATAAGGGCCCATGCAATATGGGAGAATCCCAACATGAACCTGCGGTAGAAATTGGCAAGGTACAAGAAGATTCGAAGCTCAGTGAGTGTGGTTGGGGCTGGCCAGTCATGAGTGACTTGGATTTTGGTTGGATCCACATGTACACCATGATGATAAATGATGTAGCCCAGGTAATGAACCCTGTCCATGTCAAAGGAGAATTTTTCAAAGTTGGAGTAGAGTTGGTGTTGTCGCAGAGTGTGTAGAACCTGTTGAATATGTTGCAAGTGTTCTTCCCAAGTCTTTCTATAAATGAGGATGTCATCTAGATACACCACTACAAACGTATTGGTGAATGGTATTAGGATATCATCCATCATCCTCATGAAAGTGGTTGGATCCAGAATTCAAATCAATCTTACTGAAGTATTTGGCCCCCGTGAGCTGATCAAGGAGGTCGTCGATTCGGGGAATCGGGTGTCGATTTTTGACTATGATTTTATTTAGGGCCTGGTAATCAATGCAAAGTCACCAGGTTCCATATTTATTTTATACCAACAAAACGTTTCTCCCGTAAGGTGATGATCTACGATGGATGTGCCCCTTGTGAACCAGTTCTTGTATCTGCAGCTTGATCTCCCCATTCTCTAACAGAGAGCGGCGGTAGACTGGCCCATTGGGCAGGGGTAAATCAGGGGTCAAATCGATGGGGTTCTTGACCTGACAATGTAGAGGTACCCCGGTAGGTGAGGAGAATATATCTGATTATTCTTCCACGACCTTATCCACTTGCTTCTGCTGTGTGGAGAGGTCGGCCGCAGAGACCTTGGATGTGGCTACGATATTTTTCTCATTCTAAGAGAAAATCACGAAGAATACAAAATTCCCTCTCTAATAGATGACATTTCTGCATTGCTTGGCAGAGATCAAGGAAATATCATTAGGAGGGACTACCTCGAGTATCCTATAGAATTTATTGTTCAAAGTTATAATAACATTGTGGGGCCTAGACTCATATACGGCATGACGTTTCCATAAATATGGTTGGCCCAAAAGAACATTACAAACTTTGAGAGGGGCAACATCACACAATACCTCGTCTTTGAAGGGATTCATGTCGTATGACATGCGACATTTTTGGTTGAAGCAGATGTCGCTTCCTTGGCAGAACCATACGATGGTGTAGGCCTGCGGGTGCAATGTTGTCGGTAGGGAAAGTCGCTTGACAACCTCTGCTGAGTTGAGGTTATTCTGGCTACCGCTATCAACGATGAAGTGTAGCGGGGTACTCTTCACCAACATCTATGAATGAAAAAGGTGCTTGCCTTCCTTTGGCTCATCTTGTTCATTGGGCTGGAGCTTTGTGGTAGAAAAAGTAGCATTGGGTTGTGCATCTATGATTCATCTCCCCCTTTCTGGTTCTGACTCAAATTTAGAACCTGCATATGATTCAGAGGCTTTCACCTCAGCCACCAGCTACTGCTTCGAGTGACAATCAACAGTGTTATGCCAGGGGTTCTTATGGAAGTCTCACCACTTCCCAGTATCTTTATTTGTCTTTCCGGTTGATCTGAAAATGGAATGTACTTGTTTAAGGGTGCAAGGTATCCATTTTCCTCATTAAATTAAACCTTAACAGGAACTTGCTTCATGTGTTTAAATGTGCAAGAGGGTTTATGTGTTGAAGTTATTGGTTCTTATACATGCTTGAATATGTGTGATAAATCAATACACAACCATGTAACAGCAGCAAATAACACAGCAAATCACAACACCCAAAATGATAAAGCAGTTCACCCACTTCAGGCTACATCTGCTGGACCAAGCCTCCCAAAATGGGCTTGTTCTCTTGTATTAAAATGCTCCAAAATGCTAATAAAAGAATAAGAAAGTATCAAAGGACAGAACTGACTGTAAATACAGACTCAGAAAATAGGAATTAGCTGAACATGCTCTTTCCCAAAACATCAAACAGTGAAATTGTACCTTAACAGTACTTTCCCCAAAATGGCCCTGGTGGCCCTAAAATCTTCAATGGAGAATTTTGATGTGAAGATGGCCTCAAATGGTTCTGAAACCTCTTCCATAAGATTCAAAAGGTCGAAATTAGCTGAACATGGCTTTTGAATCACCAAAAATGGCTGCACCTAGCCTCCAACAGCTCCAACACTGAAATGGCCCTAGTGGCCCTGAAAGCTTCCCTGAAGCAAAAACACCTGCAAATGATCTCCAATGGCTCTGAAACCTGCTCCAATGGCTTCAGAAGGTCGAAGAGACCCAAAATTCACCAAAATTTCGTCCAGAACGGTTTTCCCTAGCTCCAGTTATGCCAAAAAMCAACTTCCCTTCTTTTCCTCAACAAACTCCACTAAAATTGGAGTTAGTTTGCTAAAAATAGCAAAAGACCCAAAATTGGCGGACTCCGCCCCGAAAACGCGCCAAACTGAAAGTAAAYTGAATCCACGCGYGCAAATGTTAACATTAAATTTAAATGGTTGACGTGGTCACATTACCACATACCAACCGTGTTTGAATAATTGTAACCGCGCCAAATTTTATATGGGTTTAATGYAAAGTTTTAAMACCGTGTTTAACATATATAACATATGTTATATAACACAATACCCCCGCGCTAATACATACACCAGCGGTCACATAAAATAACACAAACCGTGTTAATTGTAACACCAAACTTCCGCGCCATTGGAATGTAACACAAGGTCATATGATAATGTAATAGAACCGGGGGTCGGGGCTAGCCCCGGCCCGACCCCCCTCCATTTGAAACATTAATCACCTTTAAATATGAATAAACTTGTACATGCAACAAGTAACAATGCGTGGCGTAATGGCAAAGTTGACTTTGTTAAGGCATTTGAACGGAGGGAGGTCCGGGGGTCGAACCCCTCGGCCTCCATATATTTTTAATAGACCAAATAGCCAAACCGGGGGTGCCACGTGGCGGCCCATGATTGGGCCACGTGGCACCCTTCCATTTGTCCACCATAATACCACATGTCACAATCTTATTCGTCAAACTGTCTGCCTATGAATGCCTGCCACATCATCAATTGACCAGTCAATGCCACGTCACCTCTGCCCTGTCATCATGATGGTACGGCCCTGCCACGTGGCCGTACGGACTGCCCAGTCAACATTTTTTTTACCTGTTTGGCGATTCGAACAGATCGCGATAACTTTCGCTCCTGACGTCCGTTTGAGACGAAACGAATTGTGTTGGGTTCGTGACGACGAGGGCTACAAACCCATTTGTTTTTATGAAATTCCGAGAACTTTGATTTTTGAGGTAAAATTTGACCCCTGGTCCAGATTCTGATCACCGGTTTCCTTCTTTTCTTGCAGCCTAGGATGGTTTTCCTGAGGTTTTCCGTCTTTTCTCTTTCCTTTGTTTTGTGGGTTGGGGTGCCCTTTCCTGGATTTTTCTATGAGGGGTTCCCAGGCCCAAATTTTCGCGTCTTTTGTTTGAGCTTCTTCTCAATTTTGATGACATATCAGTAGGTTGTGCCCAAGCATGAGATGTCCAGAAAATCCATTTCAGCCTAGATGTATTTATGCATACTATCACGATACTTGAGAGCCGGATGTAACTCAAAATCTTTGATACCTATCTTGGTGTGCAAGGTATGAAAGATATTTTTGAACTCGGGCACCACTTGGTCTCTTTCCCAGTGCAGCATGGCCCATTTTGTGTACAGGTCGTCATAACTTCCAACATGGTAGTATTGTTCCTTAATAACATCCCTGAAGGACTCCCAGGTGACTACGACTATAAATAACGAGGGTTCCTCTATTTCATTTTGCTCATAGAAAGTTTCCCACCAATATTTTACATGGGGGACGAATTTGAGGAACGCAAAAGTAATCTTTTCTCTATTCGAGAAGTTATGGACAGAGAAATACCCTTTGTAGTATACCTAGGGNTATTATTAGTGGAAGTCATTTAATATATGAGAATGTGGTCATTCAATGTAAGGTGGACTAGGTCCACTATATTAATAAAGGCCCACTATGGTAGTTGGATGTAATAAATGTGAGAAGGCTCTCTAGAAGGTTCCTAGGAGATAAAGAGAGACATATAAAGAAGTGTAAGCAATGTAATGAAGCATAGTGAAGAATATTATCATTGTAACAAGCAAGTGTTGCTTGAGGAGTGTATTCTTTCCTTAAGGAATAATATATGGTGTTACCCTACCTCAAGGGTTTTCTCTATATTCATGTGTTCATGTTATGGTGAATGATTTATGGTTTATTCTTGGTCTTACTGAAGTATATTTGCAGATCTAGTATAGGTACTTAATACCCTTCTAGTAGAATCAACCATTTGTCTACTGCATCTTCGTCTATCTGACCTTCAAATATATGAATATCGAAGTTGATTTGTAGCTTGAAGGGGGCGGCGCCTCCATTTGAGGAAGATGCGTCGCCTGTTGGTAGTCGCCGAAGGATTTGTGCAAAACTATCCATCATATCGTTCCTATTTTGTGTGAGGGATTCCTCGAGAAATTTTTTGAAGGGATCTCTTGTCTCGTCATCTTTATTTTCTTCTTCCATGAGAGGTTTTTTGTGCATGTGAGAGATTTTTTCTTCAAGAGAAACAAGCTCGAGACCCAATTCTTTGTACCCTAACCTCGTTGGGGACATGCATTAAGAACGACAAGGAGTAGACTGCTCTGATACCACTGATCCAAAATATATTTGCAAAATGAAATGAATACAGATTATTATTAAAAGATTCTTAACACAGAATAATAGATATACAGTAAAATTGGTTTCTATTCAACAAGGAAATAAGCTAAAACTGTAAAATGCAGCGAAAACAAGCTTGCTAGAATGGTGGCGGCTTATATTTGAGAAGAGATGTGACGAATGTGCTCATTTGCAGGAAGATGATTATAATGAGGCTTTGAAGGCCTTTTTACAATAAACAAGAATGTCAAAAACCCCAGACATCCAAAAAACCTAACCGTAAGAGATGAAGCACCAAAAGTCATGTGGGCCCCGTTTGGGTAAGTTAGTACATCAACTTCTTGGGGCCATAACTTTTGCATATGAACTCTATTTTAGGTGCACGATAGCCCATTGGAAAGGTCTATCCGAGGACCACACATTTTTATAATGTCTATCAAAGGTATTCTTTACTGTGGTGATCCCTAAA
This sequence comes from Picea mariana, assembly GCA_032191745.1. Taxonomy (NCBI): domain Eukaryota; kingdom Viridiplantae; phylum Streptophyta; class Pinopsida; order Pinales; family Pinaceae; genus Picea; species Picea mariana. The sequence goes on along the minus strand of JASDQU010684051.1, from coordinate 8,519 downwards.
AAACGTTGTTTAGGGCCTCAAAACGACCCCACAATTCAGGGACCCAAAAACTAGGGAAAACACTTCCAAACTGGAAAACTGCCAAAATGAGCTAGTTGTAATAGGTGGGAGGCCACTGACATCCATATGGATCATTTTTTGGGGGGTATATATTCAAAATGGGAAAAATTGAGATCCTCTTTAGAAACTTCCTCAGAAATGACCATAAAAATCTTTTTCTCCTTACACTTGTGCCTCGAAAAATATTTTTCATCACAGTTATACCAAAGACCCTTTAGTTGGAATTTAACCATTTTTTCCTTGGTTAATTTTTGTATCTAAAGAGGGATGGACTGAGGATCATGATTTGTAGGCCGAGACCGAGGAGTAAGGATGGTTTTCTATTTTGGGAATATATTACCTATTGTGCTTCCTTGGTGCAGTGAGTAGCTTCAAGCCTAGTCTGGGGGCAATCCATTAGGACATGGGCTCAAATGTCATCCTTAAGGACACTAATAAATAATTCATGGAAGAAGGTTTTGGACATGTCGTTAATTCAAAAAGCCAATTGCTCAAAAGAAAAAATATATTCTTCCACTATACTAGATTGTTTAAGTTTGGTCAAACAACCCAAATGATGTGTGTCAGTGTCAAAGAATTCATAAAGGTATGCAACAAATAGGGTCCAAGGAATATATCCTCAACACAAATGTTTATGCCATTTCCACCATTGTCAGTGCTCAGGATCCAAATAAAGAACACTGATACAAAGTTTGGTCAAGTCATCAGTAATGCCATGAAAGGGGAAACAATGTTCCATTTGAGTGACCCACCCCGTGGGATCCAAGACATCAAATTTGTTCACCTAAAATTTAGGAGGAAATAGTTCACGATGAAGGGGGTTGAAATGAAGGGCCATGGTATGGGAGGATTCAATGTCTTCTAGGTGTGAAGGTTGTTCAGAGGAGGTAGGGCCCCTGAATTGACTTGTCCAATGTTTTATCTCTTTAGAAAAGGTTGTGAATTTTTCAGAGAGGGAGTCAAATCACGAAGTGAGGGTATAAAATTTGGAATTGAGGGAAGCAACATTCAAATTGATGTTCTTGATGTCAGTCTTATTCTGGGTGTTGTCATTTTGCAAGGAAAGGATGTGGTTGTCAACTTCTTCGTTGTAGGTGTAGGCCATTTGGGAGGTAAATGGGAAAAAGTGGGTTGGTGGGTACGCACATAAAGGGGTTATGGGTGAGGGGTACCACTATGATTAGTACGAAGAGAGGAATTGAATGGAATAGCTCACAAATAAGGGTGTTAGGTAGGGTGGGTGGGTCCACAAAAAAAAAATCTTATAAGTGATGGGTACCATTGCGATCAATGCAAAGAGAGGAATCCAATGGGATATGTCCCAAATAAGTTTTTTTTTGTTTACTCCTATGGAGTTATACTTTGGTCTAAATAATACTGCAGTGACAGAATGCCCAAATTTTTAATAGTTAAAATTGTGTAGTAATTTCACAACTTGGATGTAGGAGGTAGGGTTGCGCTGGGAAATTTCCCCTCTGTTTATGTTCATTTCTATGATGGTAGAAAGGGTTAGGGTTTTGAGGGTTCCTACAGACAAGGTTTTTCATTGTGTTATAGCTCTCTGATATACTAACGGGGTCCAATAGCAGTACTTGGCCCAATATCTTAGGGCTCTAACTAAGGATGCTTGACCATGCCCTTAACCATACTACCCAATTACCCAGGTATGTGAGAGTAGTCTACCCAAGCATTGTTCTCATTGCCACTATAGCAGTCAGGTGATCAATAGGTTAATCTATAACTACTTTTAGGAGACCTATGGGACTCCATATATACCCGAGGGCATGTGGGAGTGAATGGTCATGTACAAGTGTTGTCAAATGTGGTACTATGTGAAGGGATACCAACAAGGGTTACATAGGTTTCCAACTAGGTGAAACATAGTGTTTTGAGTAACTCAAACCATTTGTATTTCCTGCGTGTAGTCCTCCCCAACCCAATTTTACCCATCGAATGACATATCACTTTGCTTTAAATACACCAACAATACACGTCTCTAGCGTGAAAAAAATTGTCTAAACTTTCTGTAGAGGAAAGTTCTTTGATACCACTTGTAAGGAGCCAAATGGTATTATGCAGAGTAGAAACATAATTGTTATAACAATTGTCGGCAAAAAGAGAAAAATATAGAGCACAATGACACAATTGATTCCAGAAATGATACCTTTATTATATTCATGGCCAAGTTCACTTGCCTCTTTGAGGGATAAACCTCTAACAGAGTATAGTTCAAGTACAAAATGATTCTCAAGAAAACAAAATTCCATTCTTTCTACTCCTATTTATACTATTTCAATCTTCTAGAGAACATTCTAGAGGAAGATATTTCTAGAAGTGAAACCTTCTATTAATTATTCTTACATTAGACATGTTCACATTATTACATTGTCCTTATTTACTAATGTCATAATTTATTACACAGAAGAACATATTATTCTATCTACTTGAGGGGTTAGGGAGGTTAGGACCCTAACAAAGTTGCATTTGTATTGGGATTCTAAGAGAGATAATTCAAGTTGCATATGTGTTGATACTCCAAGAGAGATAAGTCAAGTTGCATCTGTGTGATTTAGCATGTAATAGATAAACACACATGTTTTAAGTGTCGAGGTCCATAGTAAAATTGATAAATAAATTCTATAAGATTATCAATCACTGGAATTCCCCCCATAACCATATATTGAAATTCTCCCATATAATTTAAACCAACATAATCCATTTATTAGATAGAGGTTATATTTTCAATAATTCCATGTAGAAAAAGGAAGGTGTATGTGAAATAGTGAAATTAGCCTTTTGAAGGTCAAAAGATTCCCTAATTTCTTGACCCATTCCTACTTGAGAGCATTGGCCTCATTGTTGCAACATAATCATCATTTATGATGAGACACTATTTTTATCCTATATAACATCATTTCCATTAAGGCTTAATGATATCAAGACTTTGATATCCAATTTTGAGATTGATGAGGTTTTAGTTAGAACTTCTAGTTGTTGGAAATCAAGAAAAATCGCA
>JASDQU010684050.1:24514-35336 GCA_032191745.1 Picea mariana | reverse complement strand
GAATAGTATTGCCTACTTGGTATTCTACTAACATGGATGATGATATGGTGCTGATGTGGCTACTAATGTGGCCTCATATATTGGGGCATTGACCCAATAAAGTATCAGATATCTATAACATGTTCATATCAACACCTAAATCCTTTCGATATATAGTATCAGGGCATTGACCCACTGAGATACTGGTCCACTGTGTATTGGTTATCGACTTTTTTTACTTGACCCCACTTGATATTTTCCTATATCTTGTATCTGAGTATCAACCTAGCAKCTCACCGAGCACCCCACACAAGTTTTCTATCTAGCTCCCCTAATATTCTTTGGTATGATCTGACCACCAATCCACCRGGTCACCGACCCATCGACCCATCGGGGGTGACCGACACTCAGCTTGAATACATAAGGACATTTCTTAGACTGACACTCAACTTCCCAAACCAATCGACAATCAAGATCTCGCGTGTTTCTCAACACATAACACAAATCCAATTTACCRTCTCTCTTCCCCTTCAACTTGTACCACCCAAAGAGAATTAACCCCCTTCACTACCACACAATCCCTTAGGTTTTCCACCTCTTTCCAKGGCTCCAATGCTTCTGGTAAGGAAATATCAATGTTGGAAACTCTCAGGATTCTCAACTGTGGAAAATTTTCTCTCAAMTGCCATTATTCTCATGCCCACAAGCATCCCCTCCTTTATGGAATGACCAACAATTAGTTATATCCATCCAACCATGACTACTCTCCTTCAATAATTTGTTTTCCTTTCCYCATGCAAAACCAARAATGAGCAGAAGAGTGAAATTAGAGAGGAACATCTCCAAAAATAAATTTTGAATAAGAATTAATGGCCAACCCCCAATACAATCAAGAACATGGATTAAATATCAAAAGMATAATGTGGACTTCCCCTAAGAAGCTCATGTAACCCCCTCTTTCTCTCCAAAATTCCAAGGTGAGTAAAATAAAAATAATTTAAAAAATGAAAAGGCTTAGTCCCTTAGCTTTCCCCCTCTCTTTTGGAAACATAGCCATGTATAACTATTTTCCTTGTCCGTATCACATCCAAAAATGTATTTTATCATTAATAATGATCAAATTATTACATTTCCTAGGAACTCCGGTCTCTTTTGATTGTTCAGGCACTCTGACATTTTATCAAATAAAAAAATACATTATTAATTTGGGGGCTCAAAACCATAGTATTACAGTAGTGAATGTCGATAATATCAAAATCTATGAGCTCTCCATGTTGGATCGTGAGGAGGAGTAGGTTCTACCTTCCATAGAGGATTTAGCACTAGATGCTCATGCAGAGTTGGAAGAGGTCACATTTTTGCAGAAGAGATCTAGAATTACAAGATAGGGGTAGGATGACCATTGGCAGATTAGGCTAAAAAGACAACTTCCAAGAAAAGAAAAGTGGTACTCCAGGGAGAAGGTAGAGGAAAAATTTCCTCACCTCATTCAGTAAATATTTTGGGGATCAAAAGCCTCTCTAAATGGGGAGGTATGATCCAGATTGGATAATTATATTACTTTTCATCTATCTTAATGCTTTTRGAGTGGGGAAAATTGGAGGAATCAACTTGTAGGGTAATTTTAGTGTCAGGTCCCAATTTGGAAAATTGGGGTTCAAAGCCATTTTGAGGCATTAAATGACATTTTTTGGGGTTCTAGTGTCGGGATTTGTACACACGCCCTTGATGGTTTTGTATAGTCTGATACCCTTTTTGGGGTTCTAGTGTTTAGAATTTGTAGATACACCCCTTGATGGTTTTCTACACTCTGATACCTTTCCTACAGTGTAGACCGTGCATCAATCAGAGCCCATATGAAAAATTTACACCTCCCACAAGTTGATCTATCATGTTGACCACCATGGTACGAGAGGATGTCACATAAACCCTCATTACTGATGCATATTGGGCTAGCCACGCGAGGGATTTTAGGAAGAATCTATAAGGTCCAAAACATTATCAAAATTGAAGGTTGAGGAATTCAAAACCCTAACGCTAGACGACTATCTGGCTATGTTAAATACTGGGCCACTAGAAGGAGAAGGGGTTCCATTATATGTTATTGTATTTTGTTCCATAGCATAAAAAAACAACTGGAAGTGGGAAATTAAAGAGCATAACCGAGGGGGTTAATTTTCTATAGATGATCCGAAAATCGTTAGATGTTAAATTATTTTTTTAAGTATACATGAACATCCAACTTAATTCGAAATATTAAGATCATCTTGACTATTTACAAATACACCTATGAATCCCCTTACTTATCCAAAACTTCATTACATGATGATTAACTTGCAAAATAATGAGAGATAACACAATAGAAAATAAAATAAATGAGAAAAACAAGAGTTGATGATGAAGTTCACCCCTCTTGGGMTACATCTCTGGGTCCCTTTGCAATAGTGATACCACTCTTCATTAATCTCAAAATGCCAAAATTACAAGAAATGGACTTACAATGTTAGATTTGAAGATACTCTTCAATTCTRCTTCTCAACCCTAGAAACAAAGGTTATCACTCAACTCCTCTCGAAATTATGAGAAAATGAGTATAAACTTGACTATGTTCTAAACAAGTGCCAAAATGCCTTCTTTTGGACACCAAATGAGACTATGGATCCCATAAAAGGAAAATTGGATGAACACTTCTGTACAAAGCACTTTAGCACAAAATTGACATCACCACCACATTCCTCTTGAAAAACTGAGAAGAATGAGTATAAAATTAACCATTTTTCGATGCAGTTCCCAAAGACTCTCCTTGGAACACACTTCGAGACAAAGTACCACTCTTGTACTTTGACTAAATTACACCTCGGGATTCATGCCAGGCTTCTACATGTAATTCCATGCGTGGCACATTGGTCCAAGTGCTAGTTAAATAGGGAGGTCAGGGGGGTTGAACCCCACCCAACCCTCCTATATACCCGAATGATGCGGTTACAACTTTAAATATAGTTTTTTTGGTTATTTCAACCAACCAATAGGTACAACATAGTGGTTGGCGTATTGGTGTTAAACCATTGGTTGGTCCAGAGGTCACGGGTTCGAGTCTCGACCCCGAATGACTCCCCTTTATATAATATTATATTTAATACAAACATAAATACAATATTTCTCATTGGAATATTCGATGAGTTTGTTAGATGGATTGGTTAAAACTGTTGTAGAAACAAAGGTCACGGGTTTGATTCCCATTGACTCCAACCAATTTTTGGATAACCCTTAGCCATCACTGATCAATTAGAGAGTGCCACGTGGCTCTCCTTGATTGGTCCACATCACTGCCACTATACACATCTGTCATGTCACCTATTGACTRTACATGTATGGTTATGCCACCTATCATGCCATGTCAATGTATGACTAGCCACGTGTCACCCTTTTAGTGGTGCCACATGGACTCTACGATTTCCATGTCATCARTATAGATGACATGTGGCAGTTTTTCATTGGTCCAACCAGGTATTGATTTGTMCATTTCCAGGTGACACTTGGAAATCTGTCATGCTGCCATGTCACCATGTTGATGTCATCATGATGCCACCCTGTGCCAACTCAGATGTACATATGGTCCATGTGGCAGTTGTGGGCTTGCCACATGGCATCCCTAATTTTTCCTTATGCCATATTTTTTCCAAACTGTAAAAGGCCATAAATTTCTCATATGATGTTCATTTAAGGCAATTCACATGTCATTGGAAAGCTCTCATCGAGATCTATGCAATATAGTCATTTTCATTAGCATTTCAGATGATCATTTTTTTAGCATTCTGGATCCTCCTAGATCACACCTTCCCACTGAATAATTTTTTTACCTCCAAAAGTATGGATTATTCAACAAATTAGTGGTGATAAAGCTTCCCCTCTCTTCCACCTTGTTGAAATTCACTTCATGGATTATTCAATAACCTAGTGATGATAAAAATTCCTCACTCTTCCACCTTGTTGAAATGCACTTCATGGATTATTCAACAACTTAGTGGTGATAAAACTTCTTCACTCTTCCACCTTGTTGAAATGCACTTTGACTAATCTCCATATTGAATCTCCATCTGGGAGATTCATCTTGAATCTGATCTATGTCTTAGAACTCCCTCTTGAATCTCCATCTTGAACTTTCATTTTGGATCCCCATCTTGGATCTCCATCTTGGGTCTTCATCTTGGAAATCTGTCTTGGATCTTCATATTGGAACTCCATTCTTAGATCTTTTGCTTGATACTTGAAAATATCAAGGAAATTAATATGAATCTATGTAGTTCTATCTGAATCTTTGGAACATGGATCTGACTCTGGCTCTTGGAAACAACTGTTACTTTGGCTTTGGCTCGCAGCTACTAGCTCTGGCTCTATCTCATGGCTAATGGATTTGGTTCCTGACTATGGCTCTAGCACTGATTCTGGCTCACTATTTCCTTCATTAAAAAACTCTTCTCACTGACTCTTAGCTCTGTAATATCCAAATCTGAACTTTTAACTCAACATTCATTCCCACCCCCTTCTCTCCTAGAGACAGTCCATCTCAACAATCATGAAGACAATTTGAATGTTGGTATTTGTATCTCTCATCTTGGACTAAATCATTCTAGTATTGGTCATGCCATGAGACATCTTATCTTAACTTGTTCCTATACTCCATGATGTATTTTTTGGAGTCTTTGAATGAACTTCTTGTTCATTTTCTTCACTTGCTTCCTTGAAAGAAAAATCCAAACGTATTTTCCACAAACATCTGTACTGTGTGACTTGCTTCTTTACAAGATATACATCTTACATGAAAACGATATTTACAAAAATATTTATGATGTACATAGCATAAAACATACATTTACATAACATTTACTTAATAGCCTCCTATACTTATTTTACTCTTCTAATAAGTATTCTACCTCCCTACTTCATACAAAGAAGACTATTTCCATCTTACTTTACAATAATGGAAACATAATTTAGAAGGACTATATTCATGCTAACTTTGTTATTTACAAATGAACATTAACTTTCCATTGTAGGATGTTTTCACATAGTGGAATCTTCCTAGAAACCTATCTATGGAAGGGATAGGTGAGCTCTTCATGGACCCATTATTTCGGTAGTGTTGGGAGGAATCTCACAACTTCTGGTCTCTAACATTGTCTCAAAGTCTATCTTGGATTATATCTTTGATGTTGAGTCCAAATATCCACTAGATTCAATTACAGGTTGTCCAAGAAACCTATATAATCTCCCATTTCCGACACCAAGAACTATTGTTGTGTCCTGAGTAGATTTATCTGAATATATGAGTACCTATCCATCCTGGAATGCAACTCCATATCCCTCATCTTCAGAAACTGATACTGAGAGCAAGTTCACTTTCAATTCTACAACATATAACATCTACTCTATCCCTATAAATCCTTCTGACTTGGGTTGGAATCTCACATATCCAATTCCCCTTACTGCATGTCTGGTGTTAGTCCTATATCTCACATAGTATTCTGTGTCGATTTCTGAGAAGGTAAAGAATATTGATCTCATTCCTGTCATGTGGTGAGATGAGACACTATCCATAAACCATACCTCAATGTCTTCATACACTATACTACTGATACAATCCATAAAAAAAAATTATTTCTCGAATTTCTCAGTAATACTATCAACTTCAGCTAAGGTTACTACCTGTCTTCTTGTAAGTGCTTTCACATCTTCCTGGTTATGCTTCAGACACAATTATGGATGAAGTGTCCAACACTTCTCAATCCAATGACCATCCGTACCACAATGTGTGAAAAATTTCTTGTTCGGGTCCTGGTACCACGATTCTCTCTTTTCATTCTCCCTATTTTTCTTTGGGAAAATACCTTTTCTTATTTTCTCCTTCTTGGATGACTTCTCCTGCAAGGATTGTCTCTTCCAACATTTTTACATGCAATGGTTATTAAATCCACATAAAACACATGGATACATATGTTAGCACTAGAGTTCACACCTAGACTGTTGTAGGTATAAGCCTAGTACCCATCAAAATATAAATGGATTGAATGGTTTGAGTAGGTGGATCAACAAGACTCGAAAAGAAAGGGAGATGGAAGTAAATTGTCTGCAGAGGCATTCCATTGGGCAATGAGTCATAACATCCTACATATCAAAGGAAATCAAATTGTATATTAGAAAAAATGTATATATAATGATGAGTAGAAGCATGGTGAATATGACAAAAGGAAGAACATCCATTGTACAAAGATCCTTTCTACAAACATATAAATATTTCTTTGACAATAAACAATGATTTAATGGGAAAGCTACAACAGATCCTCTGTTGTTCATGAATCCATCCATCAATGGAAGCTATGATCCTCAAAACTTGCAATATATTCAAGAAATAAGATAACAAATAAATGGAAAAACATAGAAGACAATATGATAACAACTCTCATGAATCTTTAATGGAAGAAAATGCCATTACAAACATGCCCTCATGCTTACAAATGAGCAACTAAAATTGCTCCTCCAACTCTCTCCTCTCTTGCCTCATGAATCCAACCCTTTCCTTCTTAAAATCCACTTCATATATAGTGAATGATATCTCTCTACCCTAAGGATTTCGAAACCAAGGAGATACATAGGATCTTCCTCCATTTAGGAGTCTTGTTACAAAATATTCCTATAAAAACCTAACAAATTCCTATTTTTACGGATCTTGTCTATTGAGATAAATGTCTTTTGAAACAGGTCATGTTGCTTGATCTGGAGATGGAACACATGTCCCTCATGTCCAAATAACTCCTAGGAGACCATTCAAACCTTCCCTGATAGTTGTAAGCCTTCCAATAGCTCGAATTTGTCAGACTGTTAGAGTTCGCAGTGCCTATGACAACATGCGCTGCAGACTTTCTTGTAGGTGATGATTTTGTCTTTTCTCCCAAAATGAGAATTGGGTCGGGCTGATTTTTTTTCAACAAGTTAAAAATATCATGTTTTTCCTCAACACAAAATTTTAGAGGAACCTACATTGGAATTCAAAATTTATAATCAAAAAAATCCTATATTGTGTGTTAATGCTTACAAACTGTCATAAATTACCAATTCGTAGTGTCGACGCTGCAAACTTTCCTGTAGCAGCCTTTTCTACTTTTTCCAAAGTCTTTAACATCCCAAAAATGTAAGAGGTGTCCAAAATTTTTGTAAAATTCATAATCTTAATAATCTTGATTAAAGGAAAGCATCCAAATTGATAATCATGGCTTACAAAACATAGTCATCACCAAAAATGTCGTAAAATGCATGAAACAAAAAAARATGGTTTTTAATGACTGAAATGTTTTCAAAAGGATGAATTTGTCCAAATATTTTATATACCTYACTCTATACATATTGAGGTATGAGACAAGACACTCTTACAAYAGGAGGAATAAGGAACAACAAMTAATAGTTATAATAAAAGGGAGACAAATGTGAATTTTCTGAAAAAACAAGGTTTTTTATCAATATAAATATCAGTTAGAGTCATTGATGATATGTGAAACTTAAGATYGATTCAGTAGATGACCAAGAATACATTTCAAATTAGATAGGGGTGCATATCCACTCTCTCAAAACTGATCTTTTAAATATGTAGAGGATGAAGGTTTCAACAGTGCTGGAACAGAGGGTTCGCAGTGCCAGATTAGATAAACCAACATAAAACCTTCTATCAACCTTTAAATAAAATGTATACCCTCGAGGCGTTCCTGGTAAACCTGATATTCATGATGATATTTGTGAATTTGAACGTGTTGGCACAGGGGCAGACCTAGGGTTCAACGTTTCAACAACGCACCAACAACACCCTAACTACCGACACTTTCGGCAACACCTGCGAAGAAAATGAAGTCTCACCTGATGCAGAATCAAGGGGGGTTATAGGAATCAAGTATCTGTAACCAAGCTGAGACACAGATCTGTGATTTCAACACTTAACAGAGCACTTAACAATATGCATTAGTTTCATGAGTCTCATTCACATCGCAGACTAAACCCTTATTAGAGATTAGCGCAGTAACAACAAAGATTAAGCACTTTCAATCACTCGGCACATAACATTAGCTCAGTTCTAACATAAAATGCATTCATCATACATTATAACAACAACACTAAGAAAATAAACAACATAATTCACATCGCACAAAGCACATCAAGACACAGGATATACGTGGTTCACCCTAGTGTAGGGCTACGCCCACCAACTTCTTCTTCTTCTTTATTAGTCTTCAATATTCTTAAATTCAGTCACTCCTGTGCACAAACCCACAGAGCCAAAATATGCAGAGGATAGGAGATCTTCACGCCAGATCCTCGTTCCCAAAATTAGATCAAGGCATAGAGCCTCACTTTACATAGTCTGTTTGCACACAATAACTTACAACCTCTTGCACTAAGCCAACATTACCACTTACAAATTATTGTGCACATAGCCAACCAACCCCCATCTTACATTTTTTAGCTACTTATTTATACATTTACAAAAGGCCTAATCATGGGTAAACCCATGGGACGACATTCCATAACCCATTACATAAACCCTAGTAAACCCTTTTCTGCATCCACAAGCCCACAAAATAAGTGAGATCCCACGATCTCAGCTTCGCCTGGGCGCTCCATCTTCGATCAGCCTATCGAAGTCCCAAAAGCGGTCAAACATGACCAATGTTTCCTCAAAACTTGGTCAAGGGTGAATAGGCCCCCAACATTCTCCTGTGACACGTCCCGAGTCACTCAGATTTGGGCAACGTTCCTTCAAAGGCATCGATCTTAGCTCGATCTACCTCAACTAGTTGCTTCGCCAAAGCCTCCTGCTCGACGAAATCTTGAATCAATTTCTCAATAACAGGCCCTTCCAGGTGTTGTTCCACTATCATGACCATTTGGTCCAGTTGCGAGCCTTGTCCTTCAATCTCTTCAAAAATCATTCAGGCTTCATCCTGCACCGGCTGTAGTCTTTGTGTAACTTCCATGACTATGCTTTGGATGGCAGTAATCTGCTATTGGACTGCATGATTATCCTGTGATTGCTTCATTCACTCGACTGTAGTGTGTAGATTCATTCTCTCTTTCACAGTGTATGCCTACTACTGCGCCTCCTGGAGATGTGCTTCCATTTTCCTCAGCTTCAGATCTTCTGCGAGGCGTTTATAGGTCTGTGCACTTCGATCACTCAACTGCTTACATTATGATGTGAGGGTCCTGATGCTTCAAACTATGCTCTTAGTGGCTTCCTCTCTTCAGTCGCACACTTCCTATAGAGTACTAGGTACTGGTTGAAGCTCCAACTCCATTACCCTTGCTTGAAGTTGTTGGATGGCCTCAACGAGCTTCGTCACTTGGACCTAAAATGCTTTGCGTTCCTCCTATGTCGAGACTGGCACAAAGTGAAGTGATTTAGTCACTGCCTCTTTGACCACAGTCTTCTTTGCAAGTAGCTGGTCTTTTTCTTTTTGTATATTTGTGTTTTCCTCCTCGAACATTGCCCAAATTTCATCTTTCTCCTTCTCGTAGGCGGTTACGTAGGATTATGCAACTCGTAGTTGCTCTAAGACTTCCTATATCTCCTTCTTCAAGGATTTTGTAGCCTTCTCCTTCTCTTCTTGGAATCACTAAAGTTGAGCCTCCATTGCATCTACTAGTATTCGTAATTGGGTGGGCTCATCCCCCAATTTTGCAATCTTCAATGAAGAAGGCGTAGTAGGTACTGTGCGGATCGAATGGATGGCTTGTTGTATCTCCTTCAGTTACTTCTCGATTCTTTCATACAATGTCTCCTTCTTTGCTCCATATCACTGCAAGATATCCTCTAAATCATACTCCATGACTGCAATGATTAGATCGACATTGTCTTCTGTGAGCATGGCCTTCATCTTGGGCTTACTGGTGCACGTCTTCTTTCTTGTCGAGGATTTCTTCGAAGAAACCTTTCACTTCTTCGATGTTTTGACCTCGGTAAGGGGATATTTTGGTGGTGTAACTTTGCCTTTTCCTTGCTTTTCTCCTTATTCCCCTCCTATTTCTTGATTTACTTCATCTCCTCCTCCTCCTGCGCGTGAGTGAGGCCCACTTTCCTCCAAGGCGCTGTCCTCCTCGTCAGTCTCTATGTTCTGCACTTCCTCGTTTTTCTTATTTTTCTTCACGCTCCTCTGTCCAACATGCTCGAACCAGGTGACCAAGGGGCTTCCAATGATGTTAGGCTCAGATAGTTTTGCATCGTCAATCGATACAAGGAACTCTTCCGACCATTCTTTGGTAATATCCTCCATATCTTCGTCGGTCATTTTATAATAGGACTGTAACTCCTCTTTTCTCTCATCCCTGCGTGCAATGATATATATAAAGTGTCGATCTATGAAGAACTTTGCTAGCAGTCTGTACTGGTGCTATGTGTTCGGTGTCATGTGTGGGAATGCCTCAATAACACGCTTTAGTTGCTGGTAGTAGGCATGGTGATCCAGATGGATTTCGGTGGCCTCCCACCTATTCCAACTGGTTCATTTTGGCAGTTTGTTTCCTAGTTTTTGGGTCCCTGACTTGCGGGGCCATTTTGAGGCCCTAAACTACGTCTTTAGGGCTCGCCACAGTCGGAAATGCCCCTTGATTGATCACCAAAAAATGTATAGTTCTTAGATAGAACTTTTCAACAGGATATCATGCGCCTAAAAAAGAGATCGTATGAAAAAGTTACGACCCTGGGAAGTTGATGTACTAACTTACCCAAATGGGGCCCACATGACTTTTGGCACTTCATCTCCTAGGGTTAGGTTTTTGGATGTCTAAGGTTTTTTGACAT
>JASDQU010684049.1:45430-60606 GCA_032191745.1 Picea mariana | reverse complement strand
TAATTTAATATTTCCATTTTTATTTATTTATTTATGTTTTTATTAAAATTCAATATGTATGTTTTTTCTTTTTCTTTTTATTAAATTATAATGATAATATACTTATTGTAATTTATTAAATTTTAATGATAATATATTTAGTGAAATCTAGTGCAACCTTATTGGATCTTCCTTCATTATATATATATATATTTTATGTCTGGCGGAATTAGCAATTAGTTGGGCACGTGCTCGCGTTACACGTGGCCGTGTTATCCAACTGCTACCACTATAACCACACGTGGCCGTGTTATCCAACTGCTACCACTATAACCACACGTGGCCGTGCTCGCGTTACACGTGGCCGTGTTATCCAACTGCTACCACTATAACCACATGTGGCCGTGTTATCCAACTGCTTATCCAACTACTACCACTATAAATCCAACTGCTACCACTATAACCTCATGGCCGTGTTATCCAACTGCTACCACTATAAATCCAACTGCTACCACTATAACCTCCAGGTGTGCCCACGATGCCCCTTACGCGGCACACATTGTAAGTCGAGGGGAATTGAACTCGAAACCTTATGGAACTTCATTTTCACGACACTTGCCAATTGAGCTGCCCCCCAGGGGCCTTCCTTCATTATATTTTAATAATAAGATGAAAAGTTATTTTTTTTAGTATTTTTTTTTTTTTTATATAAATTTTTAATATTATGTTTTTTTTTAGCTCTGAGGTAGTAATTGAATGATAAGGTTAATAAGTGGATACGAATTTTGTTGGAAGTCATAGTGCTTTCCCTTAATGATTTTGGCACAATTTAAGATGTCTATGATCGAAAAAATATTAAACAAGAAGTTGACTTTGTCCACTTACTAACTCATTCCAATTAAAAAGTAATTTTAATTATATTTTAAATCTATAGTATTCCGATTCTCCTTGATTTAAAATACATGTTTTTTTTTTCTTAAATCAAAATATTATTTCTTCTCTTAAATAAATTAATAATATAAAATAATTTTCATATTCCAAAATGACTCACTATGATGTAATTAATTATTATGATTTTTTTTTAATATGTAGAGGTAGTGATATTTTAAAATATTAAATATTTAATGTCTTAAGAGTATTTATGATATCAATTGGGATTTTTTAATTTTTTTTAATATATAGAGGTAGTGGTATTATAAAATATAAAATATTTAATGTCTCAAGAATATTTATCATATAAGGATGATCTCACCAAGATCTTCTCCAAGGAGTGGTTTATGTGTGGTTAACTGTTGCCAAATGAAAATGTGCCAAATAAGCTTTTTTGACTTTTAGATGTCCAACTCAACCACTTTGGTTGACCCAAAATTTTGAAATTCTATTGGTTATTGAATTTCCAACTCATCAATCGTGTGTTTTCTTATAAGGCCCATTTTATCCCAAAATTTCCTCTAATGGCTCAGTGTAGATAGGCTTCTTGGTTCCTTTGTCCATCAAACTTCAAACAAGTTGCCTTCTTCGAGCTTCCATTTTTGTCGTTGTTATCCCCTAATTCTCGTTGCCTCTCCCTTGTTCCTACAACCTTCATTTCTTTTAATGAGTTTCCTTTGGAAGGCCAACCATCACAATGGTTCATTCCCCCTTCCAATTTTTCCAAAAGAACAAAAATAAAATAAAGCAAAGACATGCTTATTACAAAATTTACAAGAAGGTTTGACAAATATCCAATTTAGATCACACTTTCCCATTTGAAGGCTTTTGGTCCCCAAAAGATGGACCATTAAGGAGATGGAAGCAAATGTCTTGCATTTGCCTCTTGATCACCATTCCATTGCTGATGAAGGTTTCTTGTTTCTCGCTTGTCTACCCTTGTTTAACTACTATAGGAGTCATTTTATCTTTCTCTTGGTGTTATTTGACGAAGTAGGCCTTGCCACCCTTGACCAAGCGATATTTGTTTTCTCTCTTGTAGAAGGTAGCATCCCTATCCCACAAGTATGGGCTATCCAACATCACTTCGCAGGCATCCAATGTTGCAACTTCACATTCTACCTCGTCAACATAGCTAACACTAATGACAAACTTGACTTTACACCTTTGATTGATTCTCATAACAGTTTCCTCTTGCAACCATACTGATGAACTTGGATACACTAGGTCATAGGTTTCTAGATGAAGCTCATCAACTAGTGTTTCAGAAACCAAATTACATTGAGAACCACTATCAAATAGAGCATTTACCTTACGGTTCTTCACCTAAACTTTGATTCAGAATAGTGCATTTTTATCTCCACTCGCCTTTGGGTGTTGTAGTATGGTGCAAACTACACTTTCGTCCATATCATAGGTGACAAGTGCCTAAATTGACATGTTTTCAACACCCCTTCAATGCCCTTTCCTTATCATTTTTCCACTATTAATCCTCTCTTGATACCTTTTTCATCCAGTTTGTCTCACTTTTCACCAAGGTATGGATCTTCTCCTATATGCCACTTTTATGCCATTCTTATACATTTCTTAGGAAATTGTTACCTTTTTGCATTAACATTGATATACATGAGCAACTACAGTGGCTGCAACTCCATATAGGGGCTGTAATTCCTCCACAAGTGCTGCAACTCCTTTGGCCGAGCATGATACAACTGATGCAATTCCAAACACAACTCTCACTGTTGTTGCTGCAACTCTGAGACAAAATTTTCCAGCACAACAATCAATGTTACAACTGTCCGTCAGAGATCGCTCCTCACACAGGAAGGTGATGAAAATCAAGTGGATAACCAAAAGAGGGAAATAATTCACCTACCAATTGTTGCCCAAGTGATCCGAGTCAACATATGCCTGCTCTTTTCTAAAATTTGGCTTCTAAAATTTGGCGATATCGATGTAAACAGATGAACAACCTGATTCTCATGGCTGTCTATCCGTTTCCTTGTTTTATTTAGAAATCAGATGTATTGTATAAAAACTCAACTTCCCTTGATCTCGGGGAGATTATCCCGGGAGTAATATCCTGCTGTATTGTAAAACTCAAAATTTCGGCAATATAATTTCCTTTTTCTTCCTATCCGCGTGATGATGTGCTGAGTGTTCATGTTGTTCTGATTCCATGATTCCGTACCTTGTCTAAGGGGGTATGAACCCCTCCTTAGTCAGGTACTTCCTGTAAGTTAAGTATAGGATTAGCAATTCATTATTGTTTATTTGATTCTACAATTACTTCGTTTCTTTATCTTGCTACAACTCCAGATTTTATGACAATAGATTATGGTTCAAGCACAATCGATTATTTTGTTTCTTCATGCTGATCTAGATTCTATGATAATAGCTACAACTTAGGTGTTGATCAGATTCCTGTAGATTTGTAAAAGTTCGTGAATTGCAGGAATTGCTGCAACTCTCGTTGCCGCAACTTTGCCTGTAACTTTACTTTACTCTGTTTTCTCTTAGATTCATGACAATTTTATTCTTTAATAGTTTGGGCTTGATAATCTGCTGATTATATTTGGTTTATGTGTTGTCATTCTTTTATGCATAAGTGTGAAGATTATAATGTTCTTTTAATGCATCTCATTGCACGTGCAATTACATAATTGTTACAACAAATCAAGGTTATCATCATACTTGAGAAAGTCACTCGTAGGTGTTGGTGTGTTTACTTTTCCTTGCAATTGTGAATTACTTTCCCATAAGAGTGCCTTTCTTTTCATGCAAGTGTGGTGTTGTTTGGTTACTGGTGACTTGTAAGAGCAATTTTACCTTGTCCTGTAATAATAATTTAGTTAGCTACAACTTCAAGAAACCCTTGATTGTATTATCATATATGTTGGATGACAGTTCATAAGTTCCAAACAAACTCCTAGTTTGACAATTTAATGAATAGACTTTGGTTGTATTTTTGAGTAATAAAAAGGTAATTAAAATAGCCGTCAATAAGGTACTTTCTACCACTTCCTGTTTTGTCTCGATAGGTGCCTTTGTCTCTCCCTTGGACTTTAGCCACTTTAGACACAATTTTGGATGAAGTTTCCAACACTTCTCTTCCATGTGCCCATCCACATCACAATGTTTGCAATGCCTATTAAGATCCTTCTTTTTTTTGGTTGTGGTTTCCATCTTCTTGTCTCTTTTCTTGCTAGTTTATTTTTAGTTCAAGTGTTGTTTCCTCTTCTTGGAGTCCAACTCAATATAGAGAGCCTTTTTTCTCGCCTTGTTTATTCTTTTCACACCATGAAGCTGCATTTGTCTTCAAACATGGTTGAAAAGTACTCTAAGGTAGTTCATCACTACCCTTGGCTCTTCCAAAGAGATGCCCAACCCAATGGCTTGCCTCCTAAATGCATAAGTGTATTCTTGCACTCCTTGTCCCTGTTCTTGATGAAGGTACTGCCACTTCATGAGTTGCTCCTCTTTATAGCCCATGAGATAAAATTGTGACTTCAACAATGCCTCGAAGTCTTCCCATTTCATAATCATGGGTTTCTTGCCTATACTCAATGCATCCACATAATTCTCATACCATATCAGAGCATGTCCGGTCATCTTCAAATAGGCAAAGGAAATATGCTGTGTTTCTTGGATTTGATAAAGACTAAAGTAGACTTCCATTTGTTTCAATCAATTATTTGGAACTTCAATATTAATTTGTCCATCATACATGGGTATTTCAAGTTTCTCTTCAAATTTGAAAGGAATATGATAAGATGAAGAAAAAGAATGGTTTTAACCCAAATTATTGCACGTGGGATCTTCTTAGAGTGCCTTATATTCTCATGCTCAGTATTTGTTGAGTGTGCTTCCTGTTGAAATATTGTAATTGTGAATAATATTATACTTATAATTGAATTATTATTATAGATCAAATCCCCTTTTGTGGATTGATGATGTCGGGTATTGTATAAAGACCAAATCCCCTTTTGTGGATTGGTCAAACCACATTTATATGGTGGTATTTGAGAAGTCGGCCCCTAGGGTCTATTAAAGTGGTTTTAACCACTAGTTCAAGAAGTTGGCCCTGCTTGGTGAAGAGACATAACCCTAGCGCCTATCAAATAACATAAATAAGAAAGGATGGTGCCTCATTCTATCACTCACTTAGCCACTCATCTAGTGCACATATTTTGAAGTTTGCTGCAGTTACAAGGAGGAGGAGAGAGAGGTGCATGCTCAGTCTTGGATTTTCTTAGTGGTCTTGTATTTAGTCTTGGCATTGTATTGAAAATCTATATTAAAGAAGTTTTTGCTGGGTTTTCTCCCCCATGAGGGTTTCCCAGGATAAAATGTTGTGTACCTTGTGATTGTGTTTCTCTCAATGATCCTGCTTATGCTGTTATTTTGGAAATGCATTGAATGCTCTAGTAAATTGAAGATAACCTAATGGAAACTCTAAATTTAACATGGTATCAGAGCTAAACTGAGTATAGCATATTTCACTAGGTAACCAAAAACGTCACTGTTGCCATACAAGAAAATTATGGCTTTTTGTTGGAAGGGGGTTTTTTCCTAAAAACCATCTAGGGAAGTGCACCCTAGCCTAGCGAACTCATTGGTAGCTTGAGCACACCTTTTCAGTAGCCAGAGCCTCCGAAAAGTAAAACCCTAGTTTTTACTGGTACCAGAAAACCAAGAAACCAGAACCAATACCAGAAGTACTAGTCCAATTTTTTGTAGATCAAATTTTAAGGGGTAAAAATTGGAATTTTTGGAAATAGACAGCTCCAAATTACTTGCCTCCGCCCAATGCATCTAGTCCTTGGATCAGAATTTAAAAATTTGAAGTTTGAAAAATTAGGGTTTCCTCATAAAACCCTAAGTTGCAATTGCAATTGAAGTACCTGTTGCAGTTTTAGTTGCAGTATAAGTATCCGTTGTAGTACTATTTCCTTCATACCAGTTACAGTACTAGCACCAACCGTAGTACCAGTTGTGGTGAAAGCTTTAGGATTGATTTTTATTGTCCCAGTGCACCTTACCTTAGAAAATCTCCAGCTAACTTTGCAACACCCTTGAAGTTTTTAAAGGGTACTTGTAGGATCTTTTGTCTAAGCAAAAATCATAGATCCCAAAGGATCTCAGATCCAACACATTTAGAGGAATAATGAACCCCATGTTTGATTATTGTGATATGCATCTATTTTTTATGATATTATGAACATCTAGGTTGTATGATGAAGTTATGACCTTCATACTAACCATTGGTCAAAGTTAAAGCCAAGGTATTAGATTGATTAAAAAATGAGATTATAGAGTTTATTCTCTAACTTAGATTTCTGTTAAGATAGCATATTGTATTAATACAGAGGACAGGTTGAATAATACACTTGTCATCTTGAGTGAAGGAGATTCAGAAGAAAAGCAACAACACTCATTCTTGAGGACAAAGACTCCAGGTTCCAGGGTTGATTGATTAAGTTGATAAGATTCAAACTTGCACATGTCAAGTTTGATAACTACCTCATAGTTGAGATAGCGTACTTGGTAGCATGTGAGCATATTGAGATAAATGCTTATTGTAATCATTTACCAAATATAACAAACATCTCTTCCAGGAGAAACTTCTTTTGTCTCCAAGTTACCATGGATGAATGATTGATCACAACACTAGAAGAGTGTTGCTCTCAGTATTGTGTTTCTTACTTTTAACCCTTGTTGTAGGAAGGTCACAAGTGATAAGTCTAAAGGAGCCATTGTGACGATTTTTCTTGCTATTACTTTATTATTATAGAGAGTATTATTCTTGTCTGTTGTTTCTCACTTGTTGTTCTTTTTCCGGGTAGGTCACAGGTGCCCTAAGGAAGCTATAGTGACGGTTGCGGAAGGCAACATATTATATGAGATATGAAGCAAACTATGCACATGACCGTATACATTCATGTACCAAAGAATATGAAGAAGAAGCTATTTGTTGAGATACAAAGTATCTCATATGGAGATTGATTGTAATGAGTAGAAAGCTCCAAAAATGACCGAACATTAGAATAGAACTCACAAAAGACTTGATGAAGCCACCTTGAAGCCACCTTGACATGAAGCATAATTCATTTGAAGTCTTACTCAGATTTTCATATTAAGACTTGGTATTCAACACCAAGTGTATCCTGTAGATATGATGAAGTCCTTGTAGACTCATAAGAAATCAAGACTCAAAATGAGCCCGATCTCAGAAAGGATTAGATGAAGAGACTAGCAGACACATGCCATAAGTTGAGAAGACTAGATCGTAGCTTCAGATACCTCTAGGAGACTTGAAATCTCCTGGGAAGATTCTCTTGTTTCAATAACATAAAAGGAATCCATTCAGAAGGAGTGGGATATGGATTTTTCCTTGAGACTAGAAAGGAAGTCAGTGATGACTCCAATATTGATCTAACAAATCAAACATGTTGTAGATAACAATATAAAGATGTACAATCCTGATTTGTGTCCAGAGGATTCTCCCAAAAATAAGGAGAAGACTATGATGAGACACCTACTCCAGTAATTGAAGAAATATTTCTAGTATTCATGAAGACATCCAAAACAACCATGATTCTGATAGACTAGGAGATTCAGGGGGACTGGTCCCTGTATTTGAGATTGAGTTACCTCCATGAAAGAAGATAATCTACCCTCGATGTCAATTATTGAGCCACTCCCATTTTCAAATGAATTTGTTGTCGTGAATAAGTAGAGGATTTAATCTTATATTTCAACAACCACAATGATAATGGAACACTCTTTCTCAGCTTCAGAGCAGATGTAGGTGCATAGTCCCGGTTCCAAAAGGAACAAGTGCAGAGAGAGTAGATGACACACTCCCAGGTAGTGAGACAGATAGTGCTTTGCAGAAAGCACACAGAGCTAGCACTTGGTTGTATAGATTAAGTTGCAACTAAGAAAGTGTACCAGGTTGGTACAATGTGATGTGAAAATTTGGTTTTAAGTTGAATATAGAAAGAATCGTATCTGCATATTGAAGAAAACTATATATGGAATGAAGCAAGCTCCTTGAGCTTGGTATGGCAGAATTGAGAGTTTCTTGACGAGCTTGGGATTTACCAAGGGTAAAGATGATTTTAACCTTTACTTCAAGGTTATGAATGACGAGCCAATTATATTGCTATTGTATGTAGATGACTTATTCTTAATTTGAGAAGAAAAGCTCATCACAGATTGTAAGAAGAAGCTCGCCGCAGAATTTGAAATGAAAGACCTAGGCCTAATGCATTATTTCTTAGGTCTTGAAGTTTGGCAGAGCCTAGAGATATTCCTTAACCAAGGGAAGTATGCAGTTGAAATCCTGAAAAGGTTTGACATGTTGGAATGTAAAGCCATGAAAACACCCATGGAAACTAAGTTGAAGCTCCTAGTTGATACTTCGTCAGAGTTGGTTGATGTTACTCTGTACAAACAAATTATTGGTTCCTTGATGTATTTGATGAATACTAGGCCAGATATATGCTTTGCTGCGAACACCTTGAGTCAGTATCTAGTAGATCCCAGAAATGTTCACCTTGTAGCTGCAAAGAATGTGATGAGATACCTTAAGGGTACGTTGGATTATGGTCTTTGTTATATTGGAGATCATGATTTCAGACTGTATGGTTATAATGATTTAGATTGGGCTGGAAGTGCTTCTGATAGAAAGAGCACTTCAGGATGTTGTTATAGTCTAGGGTCATCCATGACTTCATGGTAGAGTAGAAAACAATCCAGTATTTCTCCCAACATGGAAGAAGCATAATACATTTCATCTTGTTTCGTTAGTTGTGAAGCCATATGGCTTGGAAGTTGTTGACAGGTCTATTCGATCCGGATATGGAAGACACCATGATTCTATTTGATAACCATAGTTTCATAAAGATGATGAAGAACCCTATGTTCCATGATAAATCAAAGCACATAGAGATTCAGTATCACTACATTCATGATATGGTGCAAAGGGGAGCTGTAAAGATCCAATATGTTGGCACAGATGAGCAGGTTGCAGATGTGTTGACCAAGCCTCTATCTTGTGTGAAGTTTGATTACTTTCGAGACAAGCTTGGTGTTGTCCGAAAGGACCTCCCTCGAAAGGAGGAGTGATGTTGATGATACTATAGTATCCTAACCAACAACGGGTTGCTCCGTTAGGATTTTATATCCCAGGGGATTGATCATCCTTGGGCAGATCCCAAAGGCCTAGTAAGGACGGTTTGTTAGAGTACCTGTGCATGTATATATTAGAGGTGGTCAATAGTGGTAGCTCTGTTAGGATTTTATATCCTAGGGAATCTTATGATTCCTGAGAAGATCCCGAAGTTCTGGTAAGGACGATCTGTTAGAGTACCATGTGGTAGCTCCATTAGGATTTTATATCCTAGGGAATCTTATGATTCCTAGGTAGATCCCAAAGGTATGGTAAGGATGATATGTCAGAGTACCACAAAATGTTGTTGTTGCACCTGCCTCATTCTGTTTCCATATGATGATGAGGTTTTTATCTTGGCCTTGTGCTGATGATGTTGTTATCTCAGCCTCGTTCTGATGATGTTGTTGTCTCAGCCTCATGTTGATGATGTTGTTGTGCCAACCTCGTGCTGTTGATGTTGATGTACCAAGCTCATGCTGTTGATGATGCTGTACCAACCTCCTGCTGTTGATGATGCTATACCAACCTTGTGCTGTTGATGATATTGTTCCAGCCTTGTGTTGTTTATGACGGTGTACCAACCTCGTGTTGGTGATATTGTTATTCTAGCTTCATGCTATTGATGTTGATACTTCAGCTTCATGTTGTTGATGATGATGATGCTACTTCAACTCCATGATGAAGATGATGATGATTATACTACTTCAACTCCATGCTTAAGATAATGATGATGATGCTACTTCATATCCATGTTGAAGATAATGACGATGATGCTACTCCAGCTCCATGATGTGAAAGATGATGAGAAAAAATTCTGATGATTTATACATGTGCCAATCAATATTCTAGATGCTGATAATGTTGCTTCCATCTCTCTCTCCTGATGATGTTATAGAATACCCTTCTTATTAAGGGGGAGTGTTGAAATATTGTAACTTTGAAGAATATTCTACTTATAATTGAATTATTATTATAGATCAAATCCTCTTTTGTGGATTGATCATGTCTCTCCCTTGGACTTTAGCCACATTAGACACAATTCTGGATGAAGTTTCCAACAATTCTCTTCCATGTGCCCATCCACATCACAATGTTTGCAATGCCTATTAAGATCCTTCCTTTTTTTTTCTAGTTGTGGTTTCCATATTCTTGTTTCTTTTCTTGCTATTTTATTCTTAGCTCAAGTTTCGTTTCCCCTTCTTGGAGTCCAACTCAATATAGAGAGCCTTTTTGCTTGCCTTGTTTATGATTTTCAAACCATGAAGCTGAATTTGTCTTCAGATATGGTTGAAAAGTACTCTAAGGTAGTTCATCACTACCCTTGGCTCTTCCAGAGAGATACCCAGCCCAATGGCTTGCCTCCTAAACTCAAAAGTGTATTCTTGCACTCCTTTTCCCTGTTCTTGCTAAAGGTACTGCCACTTTATGAGCTGCTTCTCTTCATAGCCTATGAGATGAAATTGTGGATTCAACAATGCCTCGAAGTCTTCCCATTTCATAATCATGGGTTTCTTTCCTATACTCAGTGCATCCACATAATTCTCCTACCACATCAGAGCATGTTCGGTCATCTTCAAATAGGCAAAGGAAACATGTTGTGTTTCTTGGATTTGATAAAGACCAAAGTAGATTTCCATTTGTTTAAATCAATTATTTGGGACTTCAATTAGATCATCAAGATAGAGATGAAGACTGACCAATTCATCGAGAGTTATGCGCGTAGTTTTCTTAAAAGCAATACCTGTATCAAGTAAGCTAAAAAGCCGACATTTGTAAGGCATGGTATCACAATTAGCAATGAAAGTGGTTTTGTGAACATTTTACCCTTCTACTTTGATTATGTTGGAACCAAATAGACTGTTAAGAAAGGGTCTTAACTGTGACTCTACAACCTATTGCAAAAATATTTCCATATTGGGAGAGAAAAGAGATTTCTTAGAATTGCTTGCTTGAAAGTTCGAAGACTAATACATGTTATGATATTATCAGTGGTCCCCGAGGCCAATTTACAAATTGAGACCCATTCAGGGTGGGATGAAAAAAACATTCCATCCCTTAAGAAAAATATCAAATCCCTTTGAAAGGGTGCTTCCGGTGCAGAGTTAACAAGTTCTTGTTTTTTCCTAGTTAGTTTCAAAATATGCTGAACAAGACCAGCATCAAAACCACAGAGATCCTCATAAAACCAAGCAAAAACCTTTTGGGGTTCACTGAGTGACCCGGTGAACCTCATCTCTTCCTTACCAGAACATTGGACATTTATTTTAACGTCTGTTGAAGATTCATATGTCCTAATGTTTAGGAGGATGGTTTCAATCAACCTCTTCCGTAACTCCTCTTCTCCTTGTTTTTCTTTATTACCTACAACAATGAAAGAAAATGAACTCTCAAGAGGATTCAAGCCCTCAAGAATCTTATTATTTTCTACAAATATAATCTCCTCGGGCTCAAGAGGTTCATTTTGAATGACAACACAAATTCTCTCATCGTTAGGGATGACCTTCTAAGATCCTTCATTTTCAGAAATGTATGGATGATGTAGAGATTGGAAAGCACAATCAGGCCTGCGAGGCAAGAGTTGTTGAGTAGGAGAGGCTGCAAAGACAACTAACTGATCAACTATTGAATTCAACTCCTTAACATGAGTGATGTTGAAATATAGAAGGTTCAAGACAAGTGCCCAAACAGTTTGGGAGTATTGTTCCATTATCTTGTTGCTAGGAGAGCATGTCTTACGTATCAGGTTCACAACAAGCTCAGAATTTCCAAAAACTGAAAGGTGACCACAACCAATATTAAGGGCGCTCTCAATGCCTAACAACAAAGCTTCAAATTCAACGACATTTATTGAACAAGAAAACTCCAACCTGTATGATAGATTATGAATTTTTCCTATAGGAGAAACCAAGATAATACCAGCCCCGTTACCTTCGTTAGAGTGTGAACCATCAAAGTGCATACACCATAATTCATCATCTGAATCAATTCCTTCCATAGGAATATTATCCTCTTCAACAAAGATGGAATACACTCCTACGTCTTCTTCGATACAATTTACGCTAGATTGCAGAACACTCTCTATGTAGGGTGAAATTATTCCTTCTCTAAGGACTATAATATTCTTACCATTCCGAGGAACGGATAAATGTGTGCCGTCGAGTGATAGGTATCCACCTGTTAGGGCTTGCCAATCTCTCCCCAAGATAATTGAATAATTGCTAACAGGAATATCAATCACCTGAATGCTGAGGGTTGTCCTTATCTCAAGATGAATGCATAAAACCAATGTTACATCTTTAATCTCACCTATGGTTGTTTGTTGTAGAATATTATAGGAGAGAATGCTTCTGGCATTTTCATTTGTACATGAAAAGCCTAGCTCTTCCATAATAACCTTTGACATGAAAATTGGGTCTGAACCACCATCAACGAGGCAACAATGGGAAATCTTATTCATTATCTTTACAAAAATATAAAAAGGTTTTTTTTTTACAGGGTATCTAAAGTTATGTACACCTACTTTATTTACAGAAGAATCCTCTTCGTCTACCTCTTCGGAAAGATTGTCTACATCATAAGATTTTCCTTCCATGAAATTTTTCAGATGCATCTGTTGTTTAGGGACGACAACCATGTCTAGGAGGGTTGCATCTGCTTTGATGTTGGCCAATTGATTCAATATATTGTATTTAGAAGAGGGAGGAAGGGGAGTGATTCTTTGACTCTCAGGAATTTTAGGAAGCTGGGGTGTAGCAGTGGTTGAAGATGAGCTCGGGCTAGAAGAACTATGAAGAGGGTCAAATTTACCCTTGGGAGCATAGGCTTTGTTCCTAGTATTAATAACCATGAGATCCTTTGGCTCCACAAAGTCTAGGACAACGATAGTAGTTTCCAGTCTCTTACCAAAGATCTTATCTCTGACACTCTTCTTTACCTCACATGTGGCTTCTTCGTGGTGCTCCTCAAAATAGTTGCACCAACTCCGAGGCAGTATATCCTTAGGCTGAAAATTGTTTTCAACTGGATTTCCAAAGGGGGGTGTAGAAGAGGATGAAACTCTGAGGGTGAGAGGGGAGACATCACCCTTTCACTCAAATGCTTTCATACGATTTTTCATATCTTGTACTAGTTGTAAGAGAGCGAACATGTCTGTTTGTCTAACTGATTCTCCCTGGGGAAGACCAGTTCTTTCAAGTTGTTCTTCATACTATGAGAAAGTATGCAGAGCATAACCAAGATTATCGATGGATTTTTCTTCAAGCCTATGATGATAGGGAGAAGGCAATGCATTGTAGTAATGCATGAAAGAGGCTTGGTTCTGAGGGCGAATAAGTACGGGGATTTTATTGTACAACTTGGTGAAACACAAGTTAAAAGACTTGATGGTCTCACCATATTTATAAGCGACGTTATTGTATTCCCTTAACTTCTCGGCAGGGATTTTGGATTTCCCATAAGTGGATCGGAACCAATAGATTAATTCCTCCCAAGTAGACAGGATCTTAGGAGGAAGGTCAAAGAAGTTGGCCGTAGCCTTTCCTTCCAAGAAATTGACAAACAAGTGCATGCAAGTGTCATTGTCGTTAGCCCCTATGTTATGACAAGCATTAGAAAATTCCACTAGGTGTTCATTGGTACTGACAATGTTATTTCCTGAAAAATTACGCAAATTCTCTTTAAACTTCGGAAGTGGGCGAGTAGCAGCTGCTAGGTTGAGAGGAGAGGACACATGCCACGGTGTGGTTGTGGCATATTCTTCGAACTAAAAAAGTCCATACTTTTTAATGACTTTGGTGGGATTTGTAGTAGATTGGACAGGGATATGGTGGTTGTACAAGCTACCAATCACTGATGACGATGAAGATTGAGAATATGGAGCACTTCCAGTGCCACCAGAGCCACCACTAGATGCCATCTTGTGGATGATAGATGAGGGAAAGAGAGACGAGCTGGAAGAATTAGATAAAGTTCTCCTTAGAGAACTTTGTTGGGCGGATAACACAACGTTTCTTCTTCCTATTTCAACAATAGGATTGATTTCGGGTGACAGGCCTCTTCTTCTTCTGGAAGCACGAAAGTCTAAGGACATTAAAAGAAAGGCCAAATATGAAGAAACAAAAGGTTATTGCTGATTTCTAGGCTGTCTACGTCTAGCCTCCAGTTGTTCTTGAGCACTAATATCTCGTTTAATTGCTGCCAAAGAACGGTTAAGCTCGACACGGGTCCTGGCAGTGTCTAAAATAGTATGAAACAAGTTCAAAGCAATGTTGGTCTGGCCTTGGAGACTAGACTCGATATTGGGCTGCCTTGCAACAGGAACAATCATGAATAGCAAAACAATGAAAGAATCAAATTCAAAAAATAAATATGTATCGATGAAAATCGAATATAAAAATTCACTGAAGAGATATCGAAGATCTCCCCAGTATGGTCACCAAATAAATGTTGAGGAAAATATATGAAATGATCTTACTCAATCATTTTCAGACTTTACTTGGCTAAAGAAAAGTAGACAGGAATATCACCCTATGTTTATAGACAACAAAAATAACATCCTAACTCACAAGTATTAATTACAAGTTCTTAAGCTAGTTCTTTTCTCAACAAAAAGCTTGGGGGAAATTCACTTTTTATGTAATTTTTTGAATATAAAAGTTGCTGAAATAAGTGTAAGAAGAAAAGTAAAGACAACAAGATGATAATAAAGACATATGAGACATAAAACAATCCTTTATTTCATTCCAATTCACCAAAGAGTCATTTTATTTACAAAATCTCATATATAAATCTTGGACCAAAGTCAAACTTAGACATCCCCGATGGAACATGCAAAAGGACCTATGAAAACCAAAATTGAACTCTAAAAGTTGGATCAACTTGTCACATATTGCTTCCCACTCGACTTTGCACAATAGCCTTTATCAGTCATGAAAATTAATTCACAAACAGACAAGTCTACACAGACTATCAAAGATAGATCAACACCTCTGAAAAACAAGTGTCTGAATGATTTGATTTAGCCCTGAATATTGCTGTCTACAATAAGACCGTGTTATCACAAAAGAGAATTAGGATTTGATGAATATAT
>JASDQU010684049.1:32285-45330 GCA_032191745.1 Picea mariana | reverse complement strand
ATGGTTTTTTCTTTAGGCCACATGAGGACTTCACCATCTATGAATGAAACCCTGAAGCATTTCTTATCTAAATTTGAGATAGAAAGAAAATTCTTCGTCAAACCTGGTACATATAGTACATCCTTCATCTTCATTGGGGTCCTTGAATCAAGTTTGTAGGTGGATTCTCCCACTCTTTTGATAGGGTATTGGTAATCATCTCCAAGTGTAACTTTCTAGGAAAGTTATTTTCTTTAAGGCTAGAGAGAATGTCTCTCTGGCTTGTCATGTGCTTAGAAGCACCACTATCTATGAGCCAAGTATCCTCTCCAGGTGACACTGATCCTGAGAAGCCAGAGAATAAGAAATAATCTTCAATATTTTATTTTAATCATCTTTGTGGGTGGCTCATCATCTTCAACTGCATGGGCATGGTGTCTTTTTTTATTTCTCTTCTTGTATTATTCTCTTCTAGCTGGACAATTCTTAGCAATATGTCCCATCTTGTCACAATGGTAACATTGACAAGAGGAGAAATCCTTCTCTTCTTTGACCTTTTTGAAACTTTTGGAATCTCCTTGGAGGGTGAGATTCCTTATGTAGGTGGGTCTCCTTCTTGAAGTGAGACATTTTGTTTCCTTCTTTATCATGAGCATCTAGGGATTTATCTTCATCCCTTAAAAGAACTACTTCTCGATTAGCTACTCTTGCTTCTTCTTGAATGCATTCTTCCCAAAGACTGTCAAATTGGAGTTTTTCCTTTCTTGAACAAATAGTTTGAATGAAGGAATCCCAAGGTCTTGTGAGACCATTAAGATCTATCATTATGAGTTCATATTCATCTAGGTTGTCTCCAATTGCTTCTAGTTTTTCCTTAAATTGAGAAACAAAATTGAGAAGCCCTCGAGAAATAGTCATGAACAGTTTCTCCTTTCTGCATCTTTGTATTCTTGAGTTGGGTTCTCAAGTTCATCCTCCGGTTAATGTTCCTTCCTTCATACATTCTAGTTAGCGCATCAAAAATTTCTTTTAGAGTATTCTTAGAAGACACTTGAGGGATCAAGTGGTCTTTAATAAAGTCTGCAACGATTCTCTTGGCCCTAACCATATATTTCTGGTACTTTGCTTTAGTTGTAGCATCTGCAGGTTCTGGCACATTTTTCTTGATGAATCTTGCAAGGTCATTCTCTTCAAGAATGAGTGCATTCCTATAATTCCAGGCACGAAATTTATCCACGCCTTATAACTTGTCAACAAGCTTGGTACTTCCAGACATCTTGACTTGGAGCTAGGAAAATGACCAAAAATTGAAAGTGCTAAGAAATTAGATCTTAACTTACCAGGAGGTGCGCTTGGCTAAGGCGAGTAGCCTGGTGTAGTCTGTTTTCTGAAAAATCCAAATTTTACCCCTTGAAACTGGGCCTATGCAAATATGGACTGGTACTTCTGGTATTGGTTCTGGATTCCTAGTTTTCTGGTTTTCTGGTTTTCTGGTACTAGTGAAAACTAGGGTTTCACTTTTTGGAGGCTCTGGCCACTGAAAAGGAGCGCTTAAGATGACAATGAGTTCACTAGGATAGGGTGCACTTCCCTAGATAGTTTTTAGGCTGAAATTATCTTCCAATAAAAATCCCTAATTTTCTTGTATGACAATAGTGACGTTTTTGGTAACCCAGTGAAAGGTGCTCTATTCAGTCAAGCTTTAATACCATGTTAAATTTAGAGCTTCTATTAAGTTCTTTTCAATTTGATAGACAATAATAGCATAAGCATGATCACTGTAATATACACAATCACAAGGTACGCAACATTTATCTTGGGAAACCGTCATGGGGGAGAAAACCCAGCAAAAACTTCCTTAATATAGATTTCCAATACAATGCCAAGATAAAAGACCAAACATAAGAGAATATCCAACACTGAGCAATGTGCCTCTCTCTTCCTTCTTCTAGAAACTGCAGCTTCCCTCAAACTTGTGTACTAGATGAGTGACTTGAGTGAGTGAGTGAATGAGGCGCTAGTCTCTCTTATTTATACTAGCTGAGGAGCGCTAGGGTGGTGTCTCTTCATCAAGCAGGGCCGACTTCTTCACTTAGTGGATGTGGCCACTTTAATTATCCATAGGGGTGGGCTTCTCAATTAGCATCATATAATTAGGGTTTGACCAATCCAAAAAAGGGGATTTTGTCATACAAGAGTCCCGACATGATCAATCCACAAAAGGGAATTGATCTATAAGATAATAACTCAATAATAAGTAGAATATTCTTTGCAGTTACAATATTTCAACAGATTCTCGGGTATTTGAGAGGTAGTTCTACTCATGCATTATGTTTTGGAGGTTCAAACACTATTCTACAGGGATCTGTTGATTCAGATATGGAAGGTGATAAAGATAGTAGGAGGAGCACCACAGCATATGTTTTTACTATAGGTAGAACAACAATAAGTTGGATTTAAAAACTACAAAAGGTTGTTACACTTTCAACAACAGAAGCAGAGTATGTTGATGCTATAGAAGCTAGTAAAGAAATGATTTGGTTACATAGGTTTATGGAGGAATTGGGAAAGAACCAGGAGAATAGAAAGTTGTATTGTGACAACGAGAGTTCCATTCATCTTGCAAAGAACTCAGCCTTCCATTCAAATACTAAGCATATACAACTAAGGTACCATTTCATATGATCTATCTTGGAAGATGGACATTTGAAGTTGGAAAAGATACATAATAACTAGAATACAGCAAACATGTTAACAAAGGGACTAACCATGGAGAAACCGAGTTCCTGCTCAGTTTCAGTTGGTCTTCAAGCATGAAGGTGAAGATGATAAATTTACCAGGTCCAAGGTGGAGTATAGTCCAGCAAGTACATCAGCAGTGGAGTTGTTTTGATCAGTCTCCAAATGGGAGATTGTTGGTTGTGGAGCCTGATTATATTTATGATTCAAAGGTTTGTTTCAACCGTGCTTGGACCCCATTCCATAACAAGGGGTGTGGGGGGGCTTGGCCCCCCCACAAATTTCTCTAGGGGGGTCAAGGGAGGGGCGGTGACAATTTTTGTAGCCCCCCCTAGTGGGGGATTCGGGGGCAGCACCCTTGAAGTGAAATATTGAGAAATATTGCCTTGTAAAATATTGTAATTTCATATTCAACCTGGACCGTTCATTATAAGGTCACAGATTTGACGATAGAAGTCATTTTAGGGATTTTTACCCTAGAAGGAAACCCTCTTTTATGACGGAATTTTATTGTGGTTGTGTATGTGTGTGATTATTGTATTCTAAGAGAGGATTATGTGAGAGCAAGAAGATAAAGTTACAGTAGTTGAGTTGTAGGTTTTATCCCTTCATTTTTTTGGATAATAAAAAGAAAGGACCTGGCAATTTCTCTAGTGAACATATCCCACACTGGGTGAACCATATATATTTGTGTCTCTATTGTATTATGTATCTTCTATGTTTTATTTCTGCATTTGTTTTATTTTATTGCTCTATGATCCTATTTTTCTAATAGTAGAGGCGGTGAATAAATCTCTCAACACCATTTTGCAAAAAAATGTCAGCCAAAGTAAATCTGACTGGCATCTGATGCTTTACCTTGCACTTTGGGCATACCAAACCAAGGTAAAGACTTCCATTGGTTTCTCTCCTTTTCATTTAGCACATGGCATGGATTGCATTCTTCTGAATCAATATGAAATCCCTTCCCTTAAATTGGCAATTGAGCTCCTACCTGACACATTTGATCTTGAAGAACGCCTCATGCACCTAGAGCACCTCGATGAGCAGTGTTGAGATGTCTCTATGGCTATTGAAGAGAATAAATGACGTGTTAAGATTCAATAAGATAATTATGTCTGTCCATGGCAATACGTTGAGGGTGACTTGATTCTCCTTTATGACAAAGCCAAAGAATCGTTGGGGGCAAGTAAGTTCAACCCCATGTGGAACGGTCCTTATATCATGCGACGTGTCTTAGAAAAAGAAGCCTACAAATTAGAATATTATGAGGGTAATATGTTGGATGAACCTAGAAATGGACTCTACCTTAAAAACTATTACGCTTGAGCCCTCAAACTTGGGTGTGACCTTTGTATACTAGTGTATCTTAGTGTATATACTTCTTTATCTGTTCTTTGCATCATCGGCTTACTTATCAAGTTTTCCCTTGGTTGGCAGATGTCAACGAAGTCTTTGATTTACTTAGGATTCACAGTCGATGCTAGTTGTCATACGCGAAACATGGATTCCGTTGCTTGGGTCATTTACTCACTCAAGGGTCAATTGGTATCTTCAAGTGGCATTCATCTCGAGCCATCAACTAATAATGTGGTTGAGTATAACATCGTTATAGAGCTATTACACGACGTCATTTCACATGGTGTTCGATCTTTAGAAGTTCGTCTGGACTCCCAGTTAGTCGTATGTCAGCTTAATGGTAGTTACCTTGTGAGAGATCCTACTCTACTCCGACGATTCCTACTGGTGCAACTTTTGGAATGATAATTTGATTTATTACTTATAATCACATCCCTAGAAGTTCTAATCATGTATCTGATGCATATGCTAATTATATTTTACATTGTCATTAGTCACATAACTAAGTAAAGAAAACACATTAATACATTTAAACATTGTATAGAGATATCTTCAGTTGATTTTGAGACTGGACTCCACTATGTCTTTTTTGTGACTATGACAACCTATGGCATATGTCCACTTTGTATTTCTCATTCATGAACATGAACATATATTTGATATATTTCCACATGGATCTGCAGTGTAATACAGACTGGAAGCCATGTGCATAAAGTCATTATGGATTGTAATATTCTCATGAGTAACTAGTAATTCCAGCTGATTCTTCATTACTCCACTTATGGGAATTATAATGTATTTGTGCCATCGCAAATAGTCCTTTGACCTCACACATTAGGGGGAATCTGTTACAAAAAAAAATTCCTCACTCCATGCAGCTTGCTTGGATGGCCTTCCATTTCCCTCTGCAGACTTGAAGTCCCCCTTTTTATTCACTCCAAATCTAAAAATGCACATTTTTATGCATATACGCGCTCTATCAGTTATACAACAAGCGTATACGCAAGTTTCTCCACTACAGCCTGCGTAAATCGGGTTTGGTGCTCAAAAATTAAAAAATTATGTTGGGTTTCCATGCCATGTCACGAGATCCATGATCCTTGACCTTCCATACACTGGAAACGCTCTGACTCAGCCCTTCAGTTCCATTTGGAGGCTATAAATTGAACCATATCCAATCCTAAATGACAATTCATCTTTGAGAGAAAAGACACTCTAGAGAAATTTCACTTCATATTGAGTCTGCATCCCTTTGTCCTTGAAATTCTGAACTTCTTGTGTTCATCCCCCAATCTCTTCCTACTTTGTGATGGAGAACCACATTGACTCCTGTATATGAGCTTGCCTTTGTGGAGGATTGAAGTGGTGGAGGCCCATCTGGAGGGAATTCTTTTCTCGGTTCTGATATGTGTTGTTACAGAATTTTGTCACCTATGTACTTCTGCTGATTATTTTAATAGAAATACTCTTTTCTCGTCCAATTGATATCTTGCAAATATTTGATTTACTATTCCATGAGCGTATTTGTCATGTGTGTTAATGGATTATGATAATTTATATGTTGGCATCATATATTATCACCATATTCTTATGTATATTGGTTTTTGAGGACAAGTTGCAGGTATAAAGCTTTGGGTCGCATTCTCAATGGTGGTCTTCTTCGAACGTTCGGACGAGGTAGGATTTTAGCCTTGTCTTGTTAGCATTTCATTTATATACCATAATTGAGATTAGAGTTGATTTATGGGTGTTGTTTTGTCTGTTGTGGTTTACCCCTAGCCATAAAGAGATTTTCCTCGTAACATCAAGGAACAAAGGTGTATGTATGTGGCCTGAGAACTGACAACTCACATATGCACGCGAGTGTAGAGGGAAAACCCGCGTATGCCAAAGAAGACATTTCCAAGGTAAGGTTTAGGCCAAGAAAACTCAGATGCAAGGAAAAATGAAGGTTATTAAGCAACCGACGACACAGAAACTCAGGAAAACAGAGAGAAATGAAGGAGAAAAATAATCCAATACCCCAAAAGGGAGATCTTCCCCAATGGAGCCACCAATTCTGTTACGAGGGAAATATCTATGGAAAGGGGTAAACCACAATAGATGGAACAAAACCCAGAAATAAACTCTAAACTCAAGTATGCTAGATAAATGGAAATACTAACAAGAGAAGGCTAAGTGCCTACCTTGTCTGGACGTCCAAATAAGACCTTGACTGAGCTCACGACTAAAATCTTGATGCCTGCAACTTGTCCTCAACAATCAAGATATACAGGCATATAGAAATTATATATAAAGTTAGCATATAAACTAGCATAATCAATTAAGATGTATAACAAATATGCTCATTGAAATTAATGTAAATATTTACAACATATAATTGGACGAGAAAAGAGTATTTCTACTAATGTAATCCACAAAAGTACATAGGTGACAAACTTCTGTAACAACACATATCGGAACTGAGAAACTAAGTCCCTCCAGTTGAGCCTTCACCACTTCAATCCTCTACAAAGGCAAGCTCACAAGTAGTAGGATTCAATGAGGTTCTCCATCTCAACATAGGAAGAGCTTGGGGGTTGAACACAAAGATTTCAGACTTTGAAGGACAAAGGGATGTAGACTCTATATGACGTGAAATTTCTCTAGAGTGTCTTTGCTCTCAATAGTGTGTGTTCAAAGGATTGTATATGGCTCAATTTATAGCCTCCAAATGGAATTGAAGAGTCAGGCTAGAGCGTTTCCAGTATATGGAAGGTCAAGGATCATGGATCTCATGACATGGCGTGGAAACCGGACATATTTTTAATTTTTTAGCAAAAAACCCGATGTACATAGGCTGTAATGGAGCAACCAACATATACGCGAGTTGTCTAAATGTGGTCGATGTATATGGACAAAAATTTGTATTTTTAGCTCTAGAGTGAGAAAAAATGGAAATTTAAGTTTTCATAGGGAAATGGAAGGCCATCAAAGCAAGATGCATGGAGTGTGGAAAAAATTTCTATAACAATAGGTATATAATTTAATATCTCGGCATGATTAAGTCTCATCAAAATAATATCATATCAAATGTAGCATCTAAGTCAGCTCACATTAGGTCCACAAGTCATGAGCGAACAAGGGGAAAAAATGGGGCACAATATATGTCCCCCCTTCGAAAAACTTTGCCCCAAAGTTACATTTACTCAAAAAAAAAAGGGAAAATATCAACAATAAGATCCATGTCCTCCCAAGTGGAAAATAGAGGATGATAATGATCCCACTAGACCTTCACTTGGTCAAGTCATTGTCTTCTAAGATCTTTAACTCATCAATCCAATACACAATGGTTCGACCTAGATGGTCCACCCTTGGAAACTGATCTGTAAACTACTAAGGATATTCCATTGGAATAGTTCATCACACTAGATCTTGTTTTATACTGAAATATTTTATTAATGTGGGTTTATTTCCTTATATATCATATTTATTATCACTATCTTATTTCTTAGATTATGAAAAATAATTGAATAGGAAGATGAAAGAACAAGAAAAAGAACACACCATCTAGACAAATGAACACAATATGTACCTAGGAAACCCAATATGAGAGAAAACCCATCTTGATGGTGAGGCTTATGCTCTACTCTATTTTCTTTAGTTATGAAATGCAAATGCAAAGGAAGAGGCACTCACTATGGAGTTGTCTTTGACACTATGGATTGAATGGCTGCTACAAAATATTTTCCCCTATCATGCTCTCAAATCCACTCCTAGATGATATACTCAACTATGGAACAAGTACAATGATAAAGAATGGAACCCTTTCTCCTCTTAGTGGCCCAATATTTAACATATCCCAATAGTCATCTAGGGTTAAGGTTTTTACATCCTCAACCCTCAATTAGTGATAAAGTTTTGGACATTCTAGAATCTTCTTGAAATTCCACACATGGGTAGCCCCATATGTGTGAGTAATAGGGGCTAATGTGGAATCCATTCATACTTGCGGGAGGCATAACTTCCACATACGAGCTATGATTGAGGTTATTTTAACACCATTGAAAGGTCTCACAATGTAGAAAAACGTCAAGGGGATATGAAATATGCTTAGAAATTTTTTATCCCAAAAAATGTCATTTTATGCCTCAAAATGGATTTGGAAGGTTCCAAACCCTAAATCTCCAAACTAGGACATGCCACTAAAATGGGCCCTAGAAGCCAATTCCTCCAATTTTTCCACCTAGAAAGTGCAAAGACAGACAACAAATTATATAATGATCTAATCCAGATCATACCTCCCCATTTTGGGAGGCTTTTGGTCACCAAAATATTTTACTGAATGAGGTGAGGGAATTTTTCCTCTACCTTCTCCCTAGAGTATCATTTTGTCTTTCCTCGAAGTTGTCCTCTTAACCCAATCTGCTAAAGGTCATGCTACCCATGTCTAGTAGTTCTATACTTCTTATACAAAAATGTATCTTCTTCCAAATCTACCTAAGATTCTAGTGATTATTCCTCTATGATGAGTAGTACATGCTCCTCAGTTTCTTCATTTAACATGGAAGGCTCATAGAGTTTTAGATTCTCCACATTCGCTACTGAAAAAATGTGCATATTGTTAGAGTCACTTCACACACACCTAGGATTTATTTTTCCTAAGATTTTTCCTTGTTTATTAGTCATAATTAGTCATTATCCAGTCTCCTATATTTTAGGGGAGAATATTCCACCTGGAGAATATTCTCTTTCAGTTGACACTTCTGTTTGACTAGTCGAGTTGAGTTTAGATGTTACATTGGTTTTATCACCATGAAACATTGGGATCATCACCATGATAATTCGGCCTTACCTTGGGATCATCACCAGACTGACGCATTACCCTTGATTCCCTAAGTTAACTCCTCACTACTATATGTTCAGTCAGTTAACTGAAGACTAGTTGACTAGTTAACTCAACTAGGTGGCAGCTCACTCCCATAATTGCCTAAGAGACTAGACTAGGTGGCAGTTCACTCCCGTAACTGCTAGTGTGTGTCCAGATCACTCTAGAACACCACTATGGCGCATTGGTTCTCCTCCAGTGCATACTCATTGAGTTATATAGATTATATCATGTGTAAATTATTCATTATTCATAACGGTTAATGAGAATTATTTCATTCTTTCTCTCCTTCTTCTTCTTTCTCCAATTCTCTCTACAAATGTGTGTATCATTGTTTAGCTAGATCTATTCTATGTAGGTTCAACACATTTACATGGTATCAAAGCCGATGGACTGCTAAGAAAAAGCTACACCATAAATTTTTGCAAGTACAAAAGATTGAAGACAATGGAAAGATGAATTTCCAAAAAGAATGCATTCTTACACCTTACAATTATTTTGCATGGAAGGAGAAAATAGCCATACATCTCTGAACCATAGGGTTGTACAAGTTAACCTTGAATACAGATACAGAGCCGACATCGGCCATAGAAAAATCCAAGTACTTAAATCGCATGGATGAGGCACTCGAAACAATTTGCAATCTTATTTCTCTAGATCTCATTTTTCATATATCTTCCTGTAAGACTCCCAATGAAGCCTGGACCACCTTGGAAGGGATATTTGGAAAATAGGATGAGATGAGGGGACACATGCTGGAGGCGGAGCTTCTCACATTGGATCCAAAAAGCTTCGAGAATATCCAAGATTTCTTTACAAAATTCAAGGATTTACTATCGCAACTCAAAGCTTGCGGGGTTGATAAATCGAAGGAGGAGAAACAAATGGTTCTCACCATTCTCTCCAATATTGGTCATGAATTATCTGTATTCGTATACACATTCCATTCTGTCATATTCGCCTCCAGATCCACCTAGAAGATGCCTTCTCTTGAGGACTTTATCGAATCCCTGACACAAGAGAAAACCAAGCTCATCAACATGTGCACAATCAAAGGCCCAAGGGCACATGCACTCATTTTGCATGATGGCAGCCAAAAATATCAGAAATCTAAAGATAAAGATAAACGGAAAGCTCATGCACATCCGAAGAAGGAAGGGTACACAAAACCCTTCACCGATGCCTCTGGATCCAAAGGGGAAAATGGAAGAAAAGTGGAGAAATGCTCGTACTGTCGCAAAGGATTCCATCTGGAATCCACATGCATGCAAAAACAAATAGATATGATGTCTCAAATACTTCAGCAAAACAACTTTGGATATTGCATCCCCAAGGGTGCCAAGAAGAAGAAGCCAGAAGATCTGAATTCCAAGAAAGGCAATTCTAGCCATGCCTTGATTGCCATAAACTCCTCTCTCGATGCTTGGATCATAAACTCAGGAGAATCACATCACATGGCTGCCTCAAAAGCAGTATATTATTCTTTGGATGCATGAAAAGGTCCTCCTATTCTGATGGGGGACAACTCTTCCATCGAAGTCGCCGACAAAGGAAGGATTGAACTCACCAACGAAAGCTTCAAGAATGTGTTGCACGTTCCCAAAATTTTTCTCAACCTTCTCTTCATGTATCAGATGACGAATTTTGGCACCGGAAAGAAAGTCATATTCACACTAAATTATATGGACATCTATGACATGCAAACCAACTCCAGGGTTTCTACCGGTGAGTTAAATCATCAGTCTAGATTGTATACTTTTTCTGAATTCATTGAACCTGATTTTTATTTACTGCTTAGTCATGCTGATGAAAGTAGTAGGATATGGCACGAAAGGTTTGGAATTTTGAATTTCAAGTGCATGCAACAGCTTAGCAAGCAAATATTGGTTGATGGTCTACCATACATCCATTTCTCCAAGGGAGTATGTGAGGTATGTGTTCTCGGAAAACACCCTCAAGATAAATTCGACAAAGGAAAGTCTCAGAGAGATTCTACACCTTTAGATCTGATCCACAGTGACCTTATGGGTCCTTTTCCACATCCATCCATCAGAAAAGAGAGGTTTGTTCTCATTTTTGTTGATGATTTCTCACGTTTTACTTGGATCTACTTTCTCGGGAAAAAATCCGAGGTCTTTCAACACTTCAAAGATTTCAAAGCCCTGGTTGAGACACGGTCCAGAAAGAAGATCAGAATCCTCCAAATTGGTAATGGGGGAGAGTATGTGAATCATGAGATCCACAATCTTTTCCATGAGGCAGGGATTCAGTTGCAGCATATAGTTCCCTATACTCCGTAGCAAAACGGAGTTGCTAAGCAGAAAAACAGATCTCTAAAGGAGATGGCATCTTGCATGTTGCATGCAAAGTCACTACCACAGAGGTTATGGGTTGAATCACTTAATTGTGCAACATACATCCAAAATTTATCTCCCAATAGATCTGTCAAGGATAAGACCCCCTACAAGCCTTGGAGTGGCCTCAAACTGGAAGTGACCCACTTTCGCATTTTTGGTTCACATGCATGGGCCTGGATTCCCTCTAAAAAGAGGAAGGCACTTGATCCACAGAGCACTGAGTGCATTTTTTTTGGCTACCACGATGGTGTGAAGGGATATAGACTTATTGACCTTTCCTCGGACCAGCTCATCATTGAGTGAAGTGTCTAATTCAAGGAAAGTGTCTCGCATGCACCTCAACAATCGCATGCAGACACCTTCACTCTTCCACACGTCCTAGATGATGAGCATGCACATGCCGACTCTTCCACCTGTCCAAGATGATGAGCATGCACATGTCGACTCTTCTTTAGATGAGAGTTTAGATTCAGAGGACTCAGATGATTCAGATTCAGAGTCAGTACAATCGGATGCAGAGTCAGAGCATCCAGATGCAGTTGCAGAGCCAGAGCAGAGGCCCAAGTGGGCACATACTACTCTTCAGGATGCAGAGGATCTCGTTGGTGATCCAGTCGATACTAGGAGGAATCGATCTGATTTCAAGGAGACTCTTGTTGCACTCACTTCTACTAAACCATTTCCCTCCAAGCATCTTTTATTGGTTCAGTCTTCAATTCCACAGTCTTATGGAGAGGTTATTGGAAATCCCTTTTGGGAATCCGCCATGCAGGAGGAGTAAGACTCCCTCCTCGAGAACCAGACTTGGGATCTGGTTCCCCTTCCTTCTGGGAGGAAACTTGTCAAATGCAGATAGGTCTATAGGACCAAGAGCGCAGCGGATGGATAGATTAGCATATACAAAGCCAGGCTTGTTGCCAAAGGCTTTCAGCAGGTTCATGGTATTGGCTATGATGAGACCTTCGCTCTAGTAGTGAAGATGGATTCCATACGATTGGCACTTTCCATTGCGGTAGCCAAGGGATGGGAAGTCCATCAAATGGACGTGAAGAATGCATTTCTTCAAGGTGATCTCTCTTACGAGATCTACATGGAGCAGCCCCATGGATTTATGCAGGACTCATCTTTGGTCTGTTGACTGAAGAAGTCCC
Organism: Picea mariana; assembly: GCA_032191745.1. Taxonomy (NCBI): domain Eukaryota; kingdom Viridiplantae; phylum Streptophyta; class Pinopsida; order Pinales; family Pinaceae; genus Picea; species Picea mariana. The sequence continues at coordinate 32,878 of JASDQU010684049.1, read as the reverse complement.
TTTATGGCCTCAAGTAGGCTCTGAGGGAATGGTATGCCAAGATGGATTCCTACCTGTTGTCACAGAACTTTGTACATTGTAAATCAGACCCGAATTTCTACATGCTCAAGATGGTTGATTCACTTCTAGTTTTAGTTATGTATGTTGATAATTTGTTGATCAACGGTTGCTTGACTTTAGCGATTGTTGCAGTCAAGAGGATTCTACATGACATGTTTTTTATGACAGATATGGGTCCACTACACTTCTTCCTTGGACTCGAGATCGGTCAGGATGCATTAGGAAGCAAACTGTCTCAGGCCAAGTATGCATGAGATCTCCTTGAGAGATTTCACATGACAGATTACAAGTCTACTCCGACTCCTTTCCTATCAGGATTCAAACTTGAGGATGGCGGGGAAGATCCACTAGTTGACAACACACTGTACAAATATCTAGTGGCGAGCTTGTTGTATCTCACACACTCTAGATCAGACCTCTCCTATGTAGTTGACGCAGATTCCAGGTTCATGCAGGAGCCGCATGAGCTACATTTGAAAGCTGCAAAGCGTATCCTTCGATACGTATAGGGAACCATCACCTTTGGGATTCAT
>JASDQU010684048.1:0-16718 GCA_032191745.1 Picea mariana | reverse complement strand
AATATGGAAATTATAAAAGTAAAATCAGATTTCAGATTTGTTGTCTTAAGCCTAGTCTTTATATATTTGATTAACTTTAAAGTCGCTTAGGATTTATTAGGGATATCCCCCTTGTGCCATAGAAGAGCTAGCCAAAATTGTGTGAAGGAGATACCTTAGTGACATTGGATAGCCCTTCTTTAGTGCCCCTAGGGTCTTACTGGAGCTTTAGGATTTTCATCTCAAGAAATAAAGGTTTTGGTGGTAAGACATTTATTGCATGATAACTACCTAGTGGGCCTTATTTAATAATAACTAACATACTGGACCCAATACACATTACAATAAATGGCAACCATATGTATAATATTATTAATTCTAATGGGCCCTTCGACCCCCATTACATCACTAGTGGGATCCCACCACTAATGTAATGTATCTAGGGAGGATAATTAATAAATATACCATATTACATTTATTGCATGCTAATTATCTAGTGGGTCTTTTTTAAATAATAACCAACATAGTGGAGCCACAGTAGAACTAGTCGACATTACATAAAATTGCCACCATACCTATACTATTATTAACTATAATGGGTCATTTCACCTCCATTACATCACTAGGGAGAATCCCACCATTGGGAGTTCCCCCATGAGGTTTTCTATGAAAAAAAGGGTATGCTGTACTAAATTAGGATTAGGATGACTTGATAGATTTAAACACTTTTTAAAAGAATATTTGATGTTCTCAAATAGGTCCAAGTCTATGGTAATTTTTTTTGGGTTTTTAATTTTCCATTGAGTTGAGTTATTTGCTTCTGTATTATATATATCTCCAATCAGGAGGTGGTTTTTACTTGATTAGGTTTATCATTCAGGATGGAAGTTTAGATTTTTAGTCAAAATAAGTGACTTCAGACATAACAGGTCACTAGGATGTCATTCATAATAAATTTTGTACATGTCTAAAGTCTATTTAAGAGTAGGAGAGCAATGTTTTGAAGGCACATAGTTAAAGTTACTTGAGAGAATAATTATACTTATGAATTTTTCACACTTTTGAGTCTCAAAAGTTGAAAGCTATGTCATGATTCAGGGGAAAGTCATGTTGACGCATGCCAAGTTCCTAGGGTCACATCTCAGGGGTGGTTGAAAGCTATGTCATGAATCAGAGGAAAGTCATGTTGACTCATGCTAGGTTCCTAGGGTCACATCTCAGAGGTGATTTGAGCCATTGGCATGTCCCCAAGTGGTTGTTCACAAGTCTTATCAAATATCTACAATTCTAGGATTCTTCAAATCCCATAGGGGTATATTGTGCCTTAGTTGGAGCCAATATTAGCATTAGATGTGTTCATGCAAATTCAAGGCTCAAGTCCAAGCACATATTCATGAGCACATTTCGAGTTAAGTTGGAATTATCCTAAGTCTTGTTAATTAGTTCAACAAGGTTGGTTTACGGACATCATATGGGAGTGAACTAAAAATTACATAGTTCACCATTAGTCATTGATGGTTTGTGAGTATCTTGGCCATGACGATACATTGTTTTAATCCCTTACTCTAGAGAGACTTTATTACATAATTGTTTAGTATGAGTGTTTGGATGTCATATTAAGATCAATATTATAGGGAGATAGCACATGAGTGCTATTTTGAGCAAGTTTCCACTATGTTTTCCAAATCTATATTTAGCAAGTGGTGTCTCAGAGTTTTCATGCAAGATATGATGACATATCTATATCCCTCGTTGCCATACAAGCATAGTGATGTTGTTTTCATGTGCATGCATGAGGTTTGATGGTATTGCATTTTTACCAGGTGGTACTAGGAATTTTGCATGACAAATTTTACAATGTATTCTAGTTCCTTATGATCATGTGAGTCTATTGAGAATATTTTTGGCAACATGCAAGGTGCTTTGTGAAATTGTTATTTTTAATAGGTGAAGTTAAGGTCTTGTATGGTAAAATTTATTACCACATTCTCATTCCTTGGAGGCATATGAGTCAGATGAGCCTATTTTGGTAATGATATGTGAGATAGTGTTATTTTAAATAGTGTCTAGTTTTAGATAATCTATTTATAGCAAGTGTTCACCTAGGCAATATTTTGGTATTCCAGGCTTAGTTGGAAAGTTTACTAATTTTATCAGGTATTATTGTAGGCATGCATGTGAGCTATCAGTGGTAGTGTCCATATTTATTCATGGTGGTGATTTTTAGTTTTCTTCAGTTCCTATATGTTTGGAGGCCACTCATATTTTTAGAATGTGACATGCAGTAGAAGAGCATGATAACATTTGGTGTCTTTTGATTTCCTAGTGGAATTATTTTTAGGTCGGTATAGTTCACTTGAGTTCACATCAATTGACCTTGATTTGGTGAAAATGGAACCATGCACATGTTAATTTTATCCTAGGAGGGGAGCGCTCCAATTAAGGAGGATTTCAAGCAGTTTCGAGTGATTGCATGGGCTAGAATGCATTTCTAGAGATCATGAGCCTTGGAGTAACCCATTTATGAATCATGTGTGTGCTTATATAAGTTAATTTATTGAATTTTGATTTATATTATTGTAGAGAYAACACACTCWTGGTKTTGACTTTATCATTACTAAAATGGACCCATTYCATATCCTTGTATATTGAGCCATGCATGCATTTAGGATGAAGATATCATTTCCTTAGAGTGAAGGAGCACYTAGGATGGAGATTCCATGYATGCTATCTTAATGTTTACCTTATCCTTTAATCATTAAAAACTAGTGTGCAYTGTGCATTCTAAAGGAGACTTCCACTACTATTTTTGAGTTATTCCCTTGGGAGTAGGGAACACTTGTGTAGGAAGATGCATGCATTATATTCTTAGGTCTTATMTTATTCATTTCTATCTTAGAGGAGGTRTTCCTTAGTTGGAAATGGAKTTAAGTGGAGTCCACTTACATGCATYTGCTAAGAGTMCTTAGATGTCACCTATATTTGGAGGATTTTGAGTTACTCRTTCASTTTTTTGTCTCCATCATCTAGTCTTGATTCAYGCACTTAATTGAGGAGGCTATTCAGAGAAAGTTCATGCATCTTCTTGGAGACTAAATAGGACTTATATTAATGTATCCTTTGTAGCATGAGGTTTCTCACCCTAGGCCAATCATAACTTTCTACTCTAAGGTTGTCTTCTATTGTAAACTTACATACTCATATATAAGAGATGGAAATTTCAAGGTGTAGAGGTTGATTATATTTTCTCTTGAGCACCAATTCCTTTCATCTCATCCCATTCATTTCAGTTTATCATGAGAGAATGTACTAGTGATTAAGAGATAGAGGCCACTTCCATCATGTCATGTGATTGTGTCCTTGGACTTGGTTAAACAAGGCACTTTGGAAACAAGTTCACATACCTTGGAGTACTTTTTAGTTGAAATATTTTTTCCAAACCTTGTATTTATAATTTTGAAATAATATAGGTACCATCTAGTATTGAAATTTTACATTCAAAATGTCAACACTAACATGCAATAACATTCTCCAACCCACAAATTTGTAAGGGTTCCCCTTAATGATTTTATAGACACCCATGTCACATTGTGGGGGAGTGCCCCCCCCTCGCTTTACTCCAAATTCCTACTCTCAGATGGATCATTCAGGAATTTCCCTTAGGAGAGAAATTCCTTAACACTCCCTCCTGTGAGAAAATTTTGGGAGTGCACTCCCATCCTTTTAACAACACTCCTTCCCTTAGATTTCTCTCAAAATGTTAAAAAATGGCTCCATGAATGCTTCTTGAATGTTCCCTAAGCGATCCCTCATAGTAAGTCTAATTTGACTTTTTTTTTCTTGTGGGAACCAAGACAAGGCTCCAAATGGTGGCTTAAGGCATGGCTAGGATTCCTTGATGGATTAAAATACTCACTCACTCCATTTTATCTCATTCTATTTCTCATTTCACTCATATTTGATAGGATTTTGAGTGGGATGCTTGCTAGTTGTTGAGGAGTATTCTTTTTAGAGCTTGGAAGGGATATTGAAGGATATAATAATTACATTCAAACACCATTGGAGAAAGAATATTCATGGGATAATTCCATGGGATGAAGGTAATACTATAAAAGTCAAAACTTATGACCAAGTGCCAATGAAAGGAAGAAACAAATACAAGAAGGAAGAGGAGGTTGTAGAAAAAAAATCAAAAAAATCAAGGGTTGAATCTAAGACCTTGGGATCACGTGGAATGTTCGATGGTCGATACCCATACCCCCATGCTATTGGATTCTTGCCTATGCATTCATGGCATAGGATAATATCAAATTTCCTTGACCAAGGTTGTAGGGATGACATGGATGAAAAATATTCTAGGTTTCTCTATGAATGTGACATAAATTTCAATGTTCTTCACTCGCCCTATTAGCATGAAATGTTACAATCCATAAAAAACACCCCTAAAGGATACATGAGCCCTAGGTATGACAAAGCCAAAACCTTGGGACTCAATATGGAAAGAGTCAAAATCCATAGTGCTCTAGGATAATTTACAAATGATTGGAACAAATGTGGGGTATCCATTATATCTGACGGTTGGAAAAATGTTAACAACAAGCCATTGAGAAATATTCTTGGTGTGTCTACTAGTTGTCTGGTCTTCCTTTTAGCATGTGACTAGTATTAATATTGCAGAACCCTTAATTAAAACCATTCAAGATATTGGGTCATACGATGCCATTCAAGTCATCACTGATAATGTTATTAATTGTAAGGAAGCAAGATAAATCATTGAGGATATATACCCTAACATATTTTGGTTAGGGTTTTTGGTTCACACATTGAACCTCTTGATGCATGATATTGTTAAGATGAAGGACCATGATTAAAAATGGAATGGTGCATTGTACAAGAGAGGAAAGAAAATGATAAAATTTATTACCAATCATAGTATGGCCCGCCACATTTTTCTCAATTACTCTAAGTTGGAGCTATTTAAGATTGCAAAGATCAAATTTGCTAGATATTAGCTCATCTTTACGCACCTTTTGAAGGCAATTTAGGCATTGGCTAGTATGGTATCAAGTGATTCATGGTAGGGTTTGAAAGAAAATCTTTTATCCACATATAATAGACATGAATTTTAGGAGGTGGGAGGACACCATTCTTGATGGTGAAATTTGGGCATAGATTAGGTATGTTTTGTAGTTCACAAAGCCCATTTATACTATGATTCAATTTGCAAATACATATTAGCCTATGATGGGGAGGTGGATGAGCAAATGGATAGCATAATAGGAAAAATCAAAGACAATGTTGAGTCAAGAGATGTGATCTTGTATGATCATATTCATAAACATGTGGTCAAAAGGTGGGATAATCTAAAAGTTCCACTCCATTTCCTATCATATGTCCTTACACCTAAATATTATTCTCCAACTTGGTTGTCCCAACCAACACCTAGGGGTTTTGTTAGGAGAAAACCATACACATATCTAGAGGTACATAATGGGTATATGCTTTCATTAGACAAGATGGTCCCTGATGGAGAGGAGTGCTCAAGTACTAAGAAAATTGAGAAATACATTAATGAAAATGGAATCTTTATAACCTACATGCAATTAAATATCAAGATAGGTTGAATTATATCAAATGGTAGAACATATACATGTATCCTCTACCACACATCTACATAAATTGGTAGTGAGGGTGCTTTCATAGATTGTTAACATTTCTTCTGCAAATAAGTGTTGGAGCACCTACAACTTCATCCATAGTGTGAAGAGAAACAAATTGAATGTAGAATGGGAAGAAAGGCTTGAATTATGTGCATTACATCTTGAGGTTGTTGTCCCATCATTTTTAGGTGGCGAGGAATGAAAGAAAATATGTGAATTGGGACAAAAATATAGAGGAGGTTAATTTGGAGGATGGAGCCATAGATTTAGAGTGTTTGGAGGTTGAACACTTGGTTGAACACAATGGTGATCATATTCATGTAGGAGAGATGCCACCCCGTCCACTAGTAGGTTTCTAGATGTAGGAGCTTTTCCTTTAGCTTCACAATATCTAGCATTATATGGGGGGCATGTAGCTATTGGTTTTGTTCCGTGAACACTTCCACATACTCCTACTCCTCTTGTTCATATTTTCATGGGAAAAGAATAAAGATGTTTCTCATGGCACGAGAAAAGGTTAGTAGATACTAGATCTATTTTTATTTTTCCTATTTAGAAGTAGTCTCTAAAACTTAGTGCTTTTTATTTATTACATTGGCCTATTTTGTATACATCATATGAGAGTTTAAATTTCAATTTTGAACTTTTAAACTACCTTTGAATTGTTGATTTCACCTTACAATATTTAGTAATGAATATGATACTCTCTATAATTTTGTGGTTGATCTTATCTATTATAGTTTGTTGATGACATATGTTATATGTTGAAACTTGAAGGTTGAGGTTGTGGTTGATGATCGATCATTTGATGACAATGTTATAAGTTATAAATTCTATATGATTCATGTTATATGTATACTAAATAGTTGATGCTTTAATTATCATCATGCTAGTAGTTCAATCTATGTTTTCATGTTTTCTATAGCAAATCTAGCATTCTACATGTTTTTTTTAACTATGCATCATATTAAAATGTTTGTTATATAAAAAATTCTCCATGAACACTTCACTCCTAGAATCCTTTTGAAAATTATGCTTCCTTCTCCTACTCCCTTCTCCCAACAACCTTGCACTTAGGCAATTCCCCACATTTAACAACTAGTACCCAGTGAAAACCTATCATCATTAATTACAACTCTTAACCCAATAGGGATATTGAATGAGGCATGCAACAGAGGTATCCAACCCAAGGAATCAACCCCGAGACTTCTTGTAAAGTACTCAACCACTAAATCTAGCCCATCAAATTGTGTGTGTGTATGTGTGTATACATATAAGCATTTAATGTTTTCTCCATGTAAGGGTGGTTACTTTTATTGTTTTATCCTAGTAAGACTATTCTTATATAATATTATAATATTATATTATTTTTAAAAGTTCAATTTCAAATTGTAATTCATTGCCAAAACACTAGGTGGGAAGAAGGAGATGTTAAAACTTATAATATTGAGGAACCGAGAAGAAAAGGGATTGCTTAAACTTCAAGTTTGTATCTTATTGTGATGTGATTAGTTATATATCATTACATGCACACCAACTATATCATTATATCATTAGTTCTATATCATTATATGATTAGTGATTAATTTTGAGATGTAGATCCGTTGTGTATTGCTCATGACTACACTTTATATAGTCATTTCTATGGCATGGATCTGCAGTGTACTTGATTGGCAACCATGATTAGTTCATCACGAGCATGGGTATGCCCACCTTGGAGAGATTATTATTTTTTTTCAGATAGCGACCTCCCAAACTATGGTCCCGGGCTCACTCGACTCTGTGCCTTCCCACTGGTAAAGATATTGTAATGTATTTCGGCCAATAGTTGCTCTTCTGACCTCACACATTATGGGGCATTTGTTATAGCCCTAAAATTCCCTACTTATGCATACATGGCATTGGACTTTCTTATTGCACAATTTTCCAAATTACTACTGAGGAACTCTCTTTAAAAAACCATTTTTTGGAGCATGTACGCGCCCTGCTGCACTTCTTCCTGCGTACATACGTTAGCTGCATACTAGACAAACCATGTACATATGCTAGATACAAACTAAACAACACGCGTTTACCTCCAAAAGTTGCAAAAAATAAAAAGTTGCAAGGAATTCGGCAGAGTTAATAGGTTATTGGAGGTTTCCTAACCAATTCACCCATTGTAGCCCATCCCCAAAACGAATAACTATCATTTTTTCATATTAAAGGAGGTCTTGGGGTCCCATTCCAAAATCAAGCATGAGAACATAGAAACTATTCCAAAATCCCTTCCCCTTCTTATTCCAAATATTGTAGCCCTTTTCTGAGATTTGGCCTTAGTATTTCCTCTCTAGCCCTTTCTCCGATACAATCCCTTCCCTTTCCCTAAATTGATCAGTTGATTGTGAGAGAAGGCTTTGGGATTATGCACCTGGAGCAACATTAAGAGGAGCCCAGACCTGGTTCACGAAGCATCAGTCGTTGAAGGTTGTAACTTTTAAACTTCATACTGAATAAAAGAATCCTTTTCTTGTCCCAAATATTATGTGTTTATGCTTTTCATTTGATTAATGCATAATGGTTTATATCTAACCCTAGTTTTGATGAGTAGAGATAGAATATTTGTAACATTGTTTGCCTAAGTATACTTGCAGGTCAACTTTGGGAGGAGACCAACATCCTAGGAAGCTACAAATGTGGAGGAGGTCTACATCGAATGTTAGGACCAAAGGTACTACTTTTGACCTACTTTCCTATCTCTTTATGTTCATCCATTTAGAATGTTTGGGGTAGTTTAATAATAGGATTGTCTTTTAAGGGAGATCATAGATCTTCCTGTACTTTGACCCTGGTATAGTAATAGGTGGATTTTCCCTACTAGTAGCACCTGAAGGCCGAGTAAATGATTTTTCCTTTCTTGATGAATTGCACTATGTTTCCATCACATTCTGTGGATCTAGGGTCTATAGGAATACACTTTTTCTCCCTCCTTGGGTTGAAGGTTTTTTTATTGATCAAACTACCCAAATATTTTTTCCTACTTGGATTGAGTCCCTCAACATGACCATGCAATTTTGGCCTTTCCTCGAGTGAATTTTTCCACATATAGGGTGATTTATTTGCATAAGACAACCAAAAGTTACATATTAAAATCCTAAAAGATTTGTCTCATCTAGGTGGGGGACAAGATCATTAAAAAATGTGTGTGGTACATTAATCTTCCCAACCCTTGCTTCTATTACCAAAGATAGTGACATAAAATCCAAGGTTTGTCTACTAATGATTTATCCAAACCCTCTAGTTACTCTCAACACAAAAGCTATGTAATCTCAAGCTCAATCATGCCCTCAAGATAATGATGACACAAATGGAGTTTAGCCTAAAAAATTCCAAGATTTTATTTTGGTACTGTGCTTATGCTAAGGCTACCTAAGATTGGGTCACTAATTTTTGTCTCCATTTCTTCCCCACTTCAATTTCCCAAAATTCCACCCTCTTGGGAGATGAACTTCCATGGGTTGTAGAATTCCAAGTTGAATGGAAACATACCAAAATTTAAGTGTTTTTCTTCACTTTGTAAAATAAAATAATGTTATTTTTAATAAATATTATGTCCTATTTGGATTTTCCCCTAGTATAATATCTTACTAATTTATGTTAATTTATACAGGCAAATTATTGTTCAAGTCCAAAATATTAAACTAGATGTGGAACATTTGCACCAGCTCTTGGATTATTAGGGGTGCATCCTGCACCATGAGAAGGGAGCCACGTGTTATTTATGTAGTTTACTTAGGTCACTCTAGGTAATGATGAGAATTGTTAGGGAGATGCCATGCATTAAATATGGTTAGGCTGCTTGTGAGAAAACAAATCACCACCGCATTTAACATCCTCCCCTTTGCACCAAAATGACAAGTTGCCAATGTTGTCCCTTGTAATTTCAGAAGCAAAGAAGCTTCTAGATCCTGTGCCAAGAAATGATGGATGGGACCTAATAATCCCCAATTGAAATCCAACAAACAAGGATGGGAACACACCCCTAACGACTACAAATAACCCCCCACTTGATGCAAGGATTATTCCCTAAGTAGCTTAATTTGTGGTTATTTTTATATGTGCCTATTATTATGTGTCTAAGGATGGATTTTTCATACACAAGTGAGCAAGTAAAGAGGCAAGCATAAGATAGAATTGTCAAAACCATATAAATGTTGTACACTCTTCATTGTATTATCTATTTATAGAGGTTAAAAATTGGTGTCCCCATTAATATATTTGACCTAGTCTCCTAGGAACATTACAATATACATGTTTAGGTGGGTTATCAAGTGTGACCAAGCCCCCCAAGAAGGAGTAAGCTAATCTTGTAGTAAACACACCATATTTTTGACCAAATTTAATAAGAATCAAATATGAGCAAAATTATACCATGATCCTAGATCAATGCATGGTAGAACAATTCCCTTAGAGGTTTTTCCCAACTGTAAAATAATACCCTTCAAGGCTTTTCCCAACTGTAAAATAATACCCTTCAAGGCTTTTCCCAATTATAAATCTGCCTAGATCATCAAAAATCGATCAAAGTTCTAGATCAATTAAATTTTTGTCTCATAAAAAATTTTAGCACTTAAAGGGAAGCTTGCTACAAGATTAAATGGCTTCCATAAGAACTATAAACAATGAAATATGAAAATAAGGTGAAAATTACAATTATAATACATAACTTGACTAAATATACTAAGAGGTTAGGGACTAAGTGTCATCATAGAGACAAATTTAATGTAAATAGTACATTTAAGTAGTATATATAACGAGTACATTTAAGTAGTAGATACACATTGAATGGGAGTGTTATCCATAGCATGCATGATTCCCTTGTTATTGTCCCCCATTAACATAAGGATGGTGGTATATTGGAGCATATATGTTATCATGGACCACTTCTCTCAATCAATGTGGAATAATAATTTTGTATCAAGAGGTATTTATGTAACAAAACAATTCCAAGAAGCATGTTAGACGTATAAACTTAGTACTTGACATATTTAAATATAGAAACATATATTATAAAACATTATGAAAAAAACATAAAGAGAACGAAATATGAAGAGTGTAAGAGATATGCATTGGAATGCATCTTAATTTTTTCTCCTAAAATACACCAGGATCTTTGAGATTACATACATAACATGCATGCTCCTGGGTGGCAAGGTGGGTGTAGTCATTCTAGACTCCAGAGGAAATCAATAAGAAACCTATGTGTGGGAATCATGGATTTCTTTGAATAATGAAGTACAAGATTTAGTGTTGTTCAAAGGAATTCTAATTCTAAAATCCAAAGGAACGAGGAAAGAAACTGTGGTGGGAGACTATGTGATAGTTCTTCAAATAGTGTAATTTAAATCCCCTCCTCACCAACCTCTCATAAATCATTTAGTGAATAGGATTTTATAGGAAGCATACATATTTTATCACATTAAGCTCTTCCATGTTCTTTGATTTCAAAAATCTATGGTAGATCACCAAGAAATTTTGGGAGTGGGACTTAACCTTAGAATTGTTATTTTAAATGGGGGTTCCTTTTTTCTCCTACCCCCATAGAAAGCATCGATATGAAGGGTGATAGTGTAAGTGCCTTAGTGAATGTTCCAAGGATAAATAGACAAGCATTTAGTTTTCAATGACATCTTCTTATCACACCTCCATTCTCTCTAGTGTGGAGGATCAAAAACCATATGGAAATACATATGGGCATTCAATGTGGGTTTAAGGGATGTGATGGGCTTTTTCTTTAGTTCTTTCTTGGAATTTGGCCTCTTTTGGTTTTTGAAATGTTTTCTTGTTCATTTCACATGGGTTCTTGACTATTGTTGCCTATGTTCGATGGATGGGCATGAAAAAAACATTAACCATTAAATATGCAAAAGGAGGATTGAGTGGATAGGGATCATTTCAATGAGTAATTGAAAAGTGACCCCTACAATTCTTGGATTTGTTGGATGAAGGACTTGATCAATGATGGTAGTGGCATGTTGGTTTTTCCTCGATGGAATATTTTCCCAAAAACAAATCTCTGCAACACAAATCGAGTTATTCATGGAAGTTAGACCAACAACCATGATTAATTCAACTTCCAGACATGTCAAACTCCCAAGATAATTGTGCTTCATTGATTTACTAGGTTGAAGATCAAATGGTGCAAGTGCTTTTGACCTCCATTTATCCTTTGATGAAATAATGTAGAAATACTCCTACATTAGACCCTCTGGTTAACAAGAAAACATGGCCTCATGTTGATGTTAAAATGTGCCTGAAAATAAAAAATGTGTTAGCAAAATCAACTTTAAAAGAACTAATTAGATTCAAGATGATGTCAACAATAAGGGTAAATAGTTTTGGAGGGAAAGAAAAAAACTACTAAATTTTATTGTATGTTTTGCTTATCTCCTCAGAGGTTTACTCAAATTTTAAGTGTAGGCACTCGTCGGACACATGATTAAATTCTGCATCCAATGAGTACCCACTCTACATACTTCTGATAGACCCACGGTGACATAAATTGGAAATACATGGAAAAAAAATTGTTTCCTGAATTTCATGTGTAGGCACTCATTGGATGTAAAATTAAGTTCCACATCCAATGCATACCCACTCTACAAGCTTTTGATAGACCCATAGTGAGATAAACTAGAAATACACATTTTTCATGTATTTCTAGTTTATCTCATTGTCAGTCTATGAAAAGTATGCAGAGTGGGTACTCGTTGGATGTAGAACTTAATTCCACATCCAATTAGTGCATACACTAGAAATTTGAGTAAACATGTTAGGAGATAAGTCAAAAATAGGATTAAAAAATTAGTTTTCTTTCTTTCCCTTTGAAAATTTATGACACTTATTTATTATTTAAACTATTATTTTATTATTTTCCTTAGAATATCCTTTTTAGACCTCAAAATTTCTCTAATGTCACGCTACTTAAATTCTTTTATATGGTATCTCTACCCACTAAAGTTATCCTTCTTTTCTCCACTAGAAAATATTCAAATCTGCACTTCAATATTCAAACTCCAACTGGGTTCCTCTCGATCAAGCTCACATGCTCCCTAATAGCAATAGCTAGAATTTCAATTCTACCCACAATTCTTCAAACCCACAACTTAAATTTCCTTTTTCTCATTAATTTACATTTTCAATTCTCCATATCATCTACCCAACCAAAATTGGATTTGTTCTTCTTCCTTCTCCTACAACTCTACTCAACAACCTCAGTTATTGAAGTTGGAATTTTTCAACAGGGTACACATGCTCTGATACCACATGATGTAGAGGGGACATCAGTCCCCTACATATTTCAAATTCTACAATACACAAACACAAACAGGAAAGAACTACATGTTCTAAAGCTCACATAAACAACAACTTAAAGGTACAACAAGTCAAACTCATAGACAGACAATGATTAAACATAGACAAAATTTTCTGCATGAAATTGGCTCAACAATTATTTTATTATCTTCAAGTTTTTTTTTTTTAATTTACACCTACAGTCCATCCATGGGATTCTACTATGATTTCAGCATGAAACCATTACAATCCCACTTGTCTCAATCTTAGCTAGGCATTACAACTTCTAAGAAATTAAAAAAAAGGAACCATAAAAAAATCTCACCTCTGTATTTTCTGTTGAGCAACCTAGTTTTATTTTCCTTAAATTTCTATTCCTCTTCTCCTATGTTCTCCTCCTTAATTTCCTTTCCTCTTCTATGTCTCCCTATTCTTATTTTGTTTCTTCATATATCTATCTATTCTCTACTTTTCCCTCTTTCCTTATCTCCTAATTCTCTTCCTCGAACTCTTGGTCTCCCTTCTTCTCATTTATCTTTATTACTCCTTTGACGAGGGCTCTCCCTCCTTCAATTTGCACCTTACCTCCTTTAACTTCAAGTTTCTCCAATAAAATGTAACCGACCATCATAATTCTCCCCTCTGAACTTTTTTTTTTAACCATGGGAAATTGGTAACTTCAAGAGTGATTCAGTCTAGGCCCGAGATCAAACCTATTGGTTTCCACTATAACCCAAGAGTATATCCAATAGATACTAAGCTAGATACATCGATAACTTGTGACTTAGCATGAGTTGAGACATCCCACCTTGGGGCATCTACCCTTCTAGCCTTATCACAATGGGCCTACATGTCACTCTGTGGGAATTGAAATGGGGTGGGGAGGATAACAAGCATGCTTCCCAACCACCTCCCAAAATGATTGTTCTCCATCGATTTCCTAGGTTGAAGATCGAATGGCGCATATGTTTTTTACCTTCATTCATCCTCTAATGCAAATTTGTAGCATTGCTTTGGCATTACTAAGGAACCCGTTGACACTTTTTGGCCATCCAACAACACTGTTATGCACATGGGGCATACCAAATAATGTATTGTTTAGGTATTACCTAGCAAGTGATTGTTAGAGGCCTCTTATAACATATTTTTATAAGAGTTTGTCTATGTTTTTACCCTTTTCCTGACTAGTTCTTCCCAAAATTAGGTGGAAAATTCATAAAGATAGATGGAATTGCATATTTTAGTGGTTAAGATTACATATTCCAAGTGCCCTATGGGTTTTTGAGGGTGCTAAATTGATTTATTCATTCCAAGGTTTGTGAATCGATTTATTCTTTCTCAAAGGGAACCGAATCAATTTATGCATTAAAAACATGATTTAAGCAATGTAAATTAGCAATTTGACCAATAATTGGTTTTCCGGATTCTTATGGTAGTGGCCAACAAAAATAAAAAATATGTAGAATGTTTAGACTACGTCTTTTTATAAACACACAATTCCAATTCCATATTTTGATACCTATTGATCCATGAAATTTTGGACAATTATTGATATTATGCATAACATGAATATAGTTTTATTGAATATTAATAAAAATGTTTTTTTAATTCAAAATTTATGTATATCTTTACTTTTTTACACTTGCTGAATTGTTTCCAATTTATTCTCGATCCAATTCAAACTCTTCACTCTGTTGGCTCAAGAGTTTTTTCCAAATCTAAGTCTCGTGACTTTCGCACAACAACATGTAAAACAATTTACATACAAATATAAGATATGATTTTTTTGGATTTTCAACTCTTTTAGACTGAACTTGGATAACTCTGTTAGACTGAACTTGGATCGTTGTACATGACTTCGCTCGCTACTATATTTTTTGTTCTATCTACTTGGTTTTTTTGCAAATTTTTAATACAAACCCTATCATAAAAAACAAGTGAAATTAGCAAAAAAGTTGTTTATCCCTACCTCTTAGAAATGTGTTAATGTAATAGTTGTAGATAATCCAAAGTAAAAAGTTAAAATAATTATGAAACATTTAAAACTTGTAACAATGTATTACTTGTGCATTGCCTAAAATCAAAATGGAAATAAGAGTGGCTACTCCATGTGTTTAAATTGAACAAATTTAGGTGTTAGTATCTATTGAAAATGTCACAAATGTAAATTGAAGTTTTCAAAACATTCTTAAAATAAATAAATTGATGAATAAAAGATGTGGCATATTAGTCTTATCCATAACATTCCAAAGCATAACTGAACTAGAACACGTGAAGTACTTGCTTGGTTTGTAAGGAGGTCACGGTCAATTGTTATATCCCACCCAAGAGTATAAGGAGGTAAGAGGTAAAAAAAACTCCCTTTAGTGGGATAAGCTTCCTTCATCTATTTAATGTGAGCCTTGGGTTAGGTGAGAAGGATAATGTGACAGGTAAATCCACTTGCTTTCTACTTGCTGGAGGTGAGAGTACAACTATCAAGTAGTCCATGATACTAGCATGGATGTTTACAAGCCTGAATACTAAATTTGGAGGGATGACTTACAGGGCTTACCAGAACAAGAAACCATTGTTTTCTTCTTGGAATAGGATTATCCCTTTCAATTGGCTAGATTATTTTAAGCAGACATTTCCGTAGAAGGATAGATTATTCCAAGGGGATATTTCCTCCATAGAAGGAAGTCAATTCTATGAGAGAAGAATAAAGTTTCTTCCCCGAAGCCAATTCGCTGCACTCTTCGTTGCACCTGATTCTCAGGCCCTCAAGAAACTAGGGTTAGGACCAAACTAGCTAAAGGGCAAGAAGGTTTGAGTTAGTGGATTAATGGTTAGAGGGTATGTTGGTTAGTGGGTAAATGGTGAGGGGTTTAGTAGATTAGTGGTTGGGGTTATTTTGGGTTATATGGGTTAAGCATTAAATGGTTTATGGTAGTGGGTTAGAGTTAGAGGATTAGTGGATCATGTTTAACTTACATTTAAAAAGATAGTATGTTAGAAGCTAAGAGTAGTGACTTAGTAATTAAATATAGCAAATAAATTAAGGAGATGGTAAGTTATTTCTACTCTTAACCATAAAACTTTATACCAACCATATAACTTTTCACTAGCCAAGTATGCATACTTTTCACTACTTCCTCTAAAGTTATAAGATTATATAAGTATTCAAATTATGTATGAAAATTTCCTCCTATACTTCCTCATAGTTAATAACCAATCACAACATAAAAATTTATATTTAGAAAATTTAAAATTTATCTTCCTCATAGTTAATAACCAATCACAACATAAAAATTTATATTTAGAAAATTTAAAATTTATTTTTCAATTTAGAAAATACCCAATTTAAAAAATAAATTTTTAGAAACTTTTAAAATTTTATGGAAACTAAAAAAATTATAAATTATTTAAAAATCAAAATTTAAAAAATAATTTTTTTTAAACTTTCAAAACTTTATGGAAACTAAATTTTTTTATAAATTATTTAAAATCAAAATAACAATTACAATATACTGTGCCTTCAATAAATATAAAAAACATATATATTACTTACATGCTCACAGCATTAAAAAAAAATACTCACAACATAAAAATATCACATCATAACGACTCATGATACATACCGATCCGGCTCCTCTGAGCCTCGTATTATGCCAAAGACATTTCGTATTGGAACAACCGACATGTTTCCCTGTGTTCAAGAGGGGAAAGTAAACATGAAAATACTTTTTTGACATTTTTATAGATTTAAGA